>PVIC010027707.1:0-23575 GCA_004025085.1 Thryonomys swinderianus
TTTTTTTTAATCTGAAAATGTCTTCAGCTCTTTAAAAAAGCAGTAGCTTTATTTTGGCAGTAGTTTGGGTTCATAGCAAAATTGATCTCCAAGACCAAGTTCCCATGTACTCCCTCTTCCTACCAGCCAGGACAACATTGTCCATCTTAAGTTAATAAGTAAAGTCCATAGTATACACTACAATTTACTTTTTGTGTTGTACCTTTTATGGGTTTTGACAAATGTGTTATGACATTTTATCAGTCATTACTGTTTTGTCCCAAAAGTCCCCTGTGCCACTCCTATTAATCCCTTCCTCTAGAAACCCTAGCAACATTGATTTTGTTGTTGTTGTTTGTTGTTTATTTTTGCAGTACTGGGAATCGAACTTGGGCCCTTGTGTATCCAAGATTGGCACAGTACCACTTGAGCTAAATCCCCAGCCCCAATACTAATTTTTCTAGTCTCCAGTTTTGCCTTTTCATAACGTCATGTAATTGGAGCCTTTTCACTTGGTATTCTTTCACTTAAGGATGTATATTTGAAGCTCTTCTGTGTCTGCTGGACATGGCAGTATATGTTTATAATCTTAACTACTCAGGAGGCTGACACAGAAATGTTGCAAGTTCAAAGCCAGTGTGGGGAACTTAACAAGACGCTGTCCCAAAATAAAAAGGGCCCAGGACAGGATACAGTTTATCTGTCCCTGGGTGCAGTCTCCAGTATCATGGAGAAAAAAGGGTCTTTTGTGGCTTGAGAATTCATTTAATATATACTTATATATATATATATATGTATGTACATATATATATGTATGTATGTATATATTAGTAAAAATCATGTACATTTTTGGTGTTCAACATGATATTATACACAAAAATCCTGAAATGGAGATTGCATTACATTTCTTTCCATCTTGAGCACTTGTTTGGAGGTTCTAGCAGGGGAGCGCAGCTGCTTATATACCCTTGACTGAGAAAGGGTCCTCTTCTATTGGGGGTGATCATCCTCTTCCACCAAGCGCGCAGCTTCGGGAGGGATGCACATGAAGCAGAGATGGGATTGGGGCACCTGCCTAGCCGGCCAGATCAGCTGAGTCAACCCTGGAGATCGCCCTTGCCTCCTACATTTCTTTGAATCTTACAGTATATACACATAGAGTACCATGTGATGCTTACAGTAGGATAATGTATCCAACTCTCACATTGCAGCCTTAAAATAAGTATGTTCAGAACTATTTAGATAGACATCTGACATACTAGGAGCAGGGTTTTAAGAAAGTAGCCTGGTTTAGGATTTAAGGACTATCTTTTTGCCTCTAAGATAAATATTAAGTATAATGAATTACATATACCAAAAGGGTAATAAGTTATAAAAAGTAGATCATAATTCCAAATCTCTTCCTACACAACTAGTGAAATTACAATGCCAACCAGAAAGTTAATTGCTTGTAAACTGGTGCTTTTACCTATCACTCTAGTCTGCTGCTGTTCATTAAGGATGGTTTTTTTGTTTTTTAAATTTTAATAGTTGATGTATGTCATTTCAGTTGGCACAGGGACTATCGCACATATATAACAAGGAGATAGAATATAATTTCAGGATACAGTAAACATCTTTGGTCTTAATCAGATTTTTCTCTACTTCAGCTTATTTTAGTATTTAATAGTTTAGTATTTAAAAGCTTTTGAGTATTTAATAAAGCATTGTTTTGACTGTTATACATGTAATTTGATTCTGTCTTAATAAATATCTATATATAGGATAGACTTAGTTAAAATGATTTAGCTCAGTTCCCTGGTTGATAAGTGGCAGAATCAAGAAAAGGCCCAGCTTTGACATCACATCAATTATTTCATGTAGAAAAAATCTTGCTTCATTTAGAAAATAATTTTATATGAGTAATACTATGTTGGTTAAAAATAAATAAAACAGTGTGCTCTCGGTTAATATTCTTATTAATACCTACTTTGTCAATATTCAGAGTTTCCTGTCTTTGAGAAATTCATCGTTTATTCTTCATGTTCATATAGGTTCTAATTTTTAGAACCTATAAACAATATGTTAACAAAAAACATGGTATTTTAGCAAATAAAATAATCCATTTTGTTAAGTAAATTGTTGGCATTCTGTGTGGTCTGTTTCCATGTGCTATGTAAACATTTTCTATAGCTGTGGTAAAGGCATATATTTTTGAAATAATTAAAATATTCTCTTTTTTACAGATGGCAGGTACCATTGATATGACTCTTCAGAGCGACATTATGACAATGTTTGAAAACAACTTTGATTGAAACTGAATTCTTAAATTAACCATCAACCTTACATGAATTATATAAAGGATTAAAATGGATTTAGTAAAATGACTGCTTTTATACATGAAGATAGCAATCTCATGTTGTATTTTGACTGCTCTAAAATGATTAAACAATTTTACTTACATTTTTAAATAGCTCTGTTTATTCTTAAGTATAATATAGTAAATTTTATAATTTGGATCCCTGAAAACTGAATAATTTCCATGTTATTCACTCTGCAAATAACTGTCATTGTGAAATAGACCTTGTTTTAAGCAGTGAAAATCCAATAGAAATAACCCGTTTAAAAAATGATTATATAAAAATATATAAAAAACGTGATTCCTGTTGTTTTTAACTTTTAAAATAAATATTTGTCTTCCTTCAGAAATATTTATAGCTTCTAACAAATAATACTTGGTTTCCTCAGGTGTCAGATTAACATCCTCAGCTAGTTCCATGTTCAAGTTTTATGTTGACATGTAACTTAAAGAAACATTACCTATGGTTTGAAAGATATTGAATTTAGCCAGATATGATGGTTCATACCTATAATCCCAGCACTTGAGAGGCTGAGGCAGGAGGGTCACAGCAAGTTTGAGGCCAACATGGGCTACATAGTGAGTTCAAACACAGCCTGAACTGCATAGTGAGACCCTGACTCAAAAAAAAGATGTTAAATTTGTAGCAAAATAATAGTAAATATTATGTATACAAGTTTCTATAAGGTTATCAGGTATTTCTTCATATGTATATGTGATAACTATGTTTAATTTTACTTAACACAGCCTGAACTGCATAGTGAGACCCTGACTCAAAAAAAAGTTGTTAAATTTGTAGCAAAATAATAGTAAATATTATGTGTACAAGTTTCTATAAGGCTATCAGGTATTTCTTCATATGTATATGTGATAACTATGTTTAATTTTACTTTAGTAAGTCATTTAATATTCTGTAAAATATTTTGTATCATTTCAAGTTGCAATTTTGTATAAATCATGTGTTTTAGCTTTGTGTATTTTAATATTTTGAACTCTTTGTAAAGTGATTCAGGCACTATTCTGATAAAAATTCAAAGTGTATATGTTTTAAAAAGAAGTAATTTTTCTTAAACTCATTTTTATAATTAATGATAAATTTGTGAAGTATCTTTAGACTGTTAGCCAGTTAAAACATGATTAGCTGACAAAAGTAGTGGTTGTTACCTTCATGCAATGGCCAGAATTAAAGTAAGAAAACTATTCCTATTTAGCTGTATCTATTTTTAATTAAGAAATTAATATATGTATGCTAAAGAGTATTTGTTATTTCCCTAACGACAGTATATGTTATTTCCCTATCTATAGGGAGCTATGTTATCACTACCATGTTTACTTTAACCAGCTTGGCAGTTTGTAAGACTTCCTCAATTTTGGTAGTTTGGTTAAAGTCAGGTTTGCAGGGAATAATACTGATTTGTAACTGATCCTTACTATGGTGTATAGTTTTTTAGTAAAAGATTTTGTTATCTGTCATTTAACAGTGAGAAATTTCATTTAATTTTCTTCAGTTAAAGCCTGGTTTTGTGAGGACCCTTTTTCTACCCACATTTATCACTTATTTCCAAATCCTGAAATCTTTTCATTGTGTTTTCTGAGATTCATGAAATTCGACATCACTCTCTGCATAGTTGGCCTTCTCGTTTCTTTTCTGGTTTTGTTCTGAGTTGTTCAGAAGATGTGACCCCTGGACCGGCTGCATCAGTTTCAGCTGGAACATTTTTAGAAATGCAAATTCTCAAACTTTAAATCAGAAATTCAGTATCTTAAACCTCCCCACTTTAAATTTTACATGTCATCAGGCCACACACACACACACACACACACACACAAATTTCCCATCCCTGGCTCATTCCTCCTTTCTTCCAGGGATGTCCGTCTCCCTTGTTGCTTCTCTGCTGTGGATACTTCTGTGCTGATGATCTTGATTAGCAGGATCAGCTTCAGCCTCTCCATCTTTGCTGTTGCCAATTTCTGAAACTTTTCCTTAGTCTCTCTTTCCGACATCTCTCCCTACTTCCACCCATATTTTTCCAGTTTATTCTGAGTAGCCCCTCACTCCAGCCATCTTTAGACCTCCTCAGGACCTACAGTCTCAGTTCTTTTCACGGTGCTCCTCAGACTGGGGTTACGGTGCAGTGGGGGAACGCATGTTGGGCACGGGCAAGGCCGAGTTCCATTTCTTAACAAAAAACCACAGTTGTCCTTTCCCTTCTGTGCCCTCACTTCTCTGCTTATCCTCTACATTTGTAGTACATGATTGTGATTCTCCTTTGCATGCCCTCTTGACTCCTTTGCCCCTTTCTGTGTTGTAGTCCCTTGGCAAATTCAAATCCTTATGAAGTCCAACACCTGGCTCTGCACCCCTGGAGGTGAATGTGGTGAAAGATGTGCAGCCTTGAAAACCTTCTCACTTTAAATTTCTGAGCATACACTCCAGTGAGCTTTACTGTTGGCCCAAAACCTTAGCAAGTCTTCGTGATGCATTCACTCTCCTTGGGCAGTCAGCAATCGCATGTTGCCCTCCTTATTCCAGGCCTCCAACCAAACAGCCTCCCTTAGCATCTAAATAGTAGTCTATGCTACTGTTTCTCTCTCCCTGAGGTAACAAGTCAATCATTCAGTGAGAACTTTGACAGTTTCCAGCACCACATCTACACACTGTGCTGCATAGGTCCTGTTGTCCCTGCTGTCACCAGAGAGGAATTGCCCCTCCCTAAGTTACAGCAAATCCTTGAATCATCCTCATCTCGCCAAGGACCTTACTCCAGCAACTGCAATTTCTATCACCACTGTTCCTCCCTGTACATAATTATCAGCATACTGGTTTTTTTTCTGAAAGATAATTAGAGAACTGGTGATTTCCTTCTTTATGTTGGTTCTTTGTGTCTTTGGCTCATTCGTTTTATAGACATTTTTAAAATTAAGACAGAACTCACCCTTTAAAACAGTTTAATTCATTGGGTTTTAGTATGGTCATTAAAGGGTAACTGTTTATAAAATTTTCCATAACTCATATATTCTGGATCTCAGCACTTTGTATTGTAAATATCTGTGTCTTTTAAAACATTTGTATATAATTGTGTAGAAAATAGACCAGATTACCAGCTTAAAAATCCTAAGTCATTTACACATGAGTATTATATCTAATTGTTAATTTTACAACTAACAAAGCTTTTAGATGCCATTTATGTATAAAATTTAGAGGTATTAAGGAAGTTTCCCTCTACCCCAGGGATCAAGGCTTTTGTATTATTTCACCTTCTTTATGCTTATCCAAATATAGAAGGCTAGAAAGACTTGTTTTTATAAAAATATGGCTATCTATACATTTTATTCAATGCATTATGAACATTAATCAGATCAGTAGATGGATATACTGTAATTCCATTTAAAAAGCTAAACATAGTACTAATGAGCATCATGTTTATGTAAACAATCCCCTGTTGACTCACTTGCTTACCTCCTTTTTCTACTCTGAGTAGTACTCAGGTAAATACCCTGTTAATACAGTGTCATATATTTGTGCTTTTGTTTCTAAATGATCAAGCTCCTAAAATGGTATCTGTGGGTCAGAAGATACAGTCCAAGGAAATAAACTATTCCCTAAAATGGTAGAATGGTTCATATTTTCAGAAGTTTGAAATAACACTTTCTTGTCTTTACCACCATTCCTTGTTTTAAAAATGGAATTTTTTTTCATTTCTTTCCTTTGCATGGTCACAAATGCAGTTGATCATCTTACATTTGTTTGACACATGTGTTGCCCAGTCAGAATGATTCTTCTTAGGTTTTTTCTTATCAACCAGCACAACCTGTACAGTTTTTAAAAATTTTTTACATTGGCACTTGTTTTGAAAACATTTTTCCATATATTAATTGTCTTTTGAGACTGTATTTTTTCCATTAAAATTTTAAATTTTATGTAGTACCTATCTGGCCTTTCCTTTATGGCATCCGAATATTGTGACCCCCATCGAACTGATAAAACACAATCCAAATGTAATTTTCACACTAGAATGCCAGATATATTTAAGATGTTTTTGATCTGTGGTTATGAGGTAAGGGGACTTTCTTTTCTTCCAAATGAATAGTCAGTTATACTACAACAAGTTACTTAAAGTCTGAATTGCACAATTGCAGATAAAAGTTCACAATTAATGAAAGTTTAATAAAATTAAACACTATTAAGGCTTTAACTGAAACGATTAGAATTAAATTTAGAGACCAATTTTCCAGCTTTATAAATATACCCTCTGCACAGGATCCATTTTTTGCGCACTCCCAGTCTCAAAAGAAGCAAGGGAGTTCTCTCCGGTCCTTCATCCTGAAGTTAGTTGGAAATAGATAACAAGACACTGGGCCAGCAGTGCTTCTTCCATGTGAGATGCTGGGGGCTATGTTAGCAAGCTAGTTGTGCCATGGGGCCCTGGGGAGGTGGGAAAGTTAAAGGAATATTTTCAAAAGGCCAGAGCACCAGTGAGAGCATTCTTTGGAACAACCTTTTACCCTGCTCTCCCAGAATTTCCAGAGAGCAGTCATTTTAAAATGGTTTTTAAAGTATTTTTTAGAGTGGAGGATGGACACATTTGGGGAAAAAATGAAACTTCTACAAAGCCAACCATATTTAGGTGAAGAGAATAAGTGAGCTGGGGCTGAGGGTGTAGCTCAGTAGTAGAGCACTTGCTTAACATGCATCAGACACTGGGTCCAATCCCCTCCACTACTACAAAGGAAAAACAATGAGCTAGAAGATACTCAAATATACCTGGTTACATCACAGAAGGACAAGGAGAAGGAAGATGTAAAAGAGATATTAAGAGATTAGGGTTGCAGGAATTGACAAACCATGACCTAACGGGTCAGATTCAGCTTGCTGCCTGGTTTGGTAGTTTTACTGAAATACAGCCACATCCATTTATTTACATGTCTATTTTTGTAATGTAAAGGCAGAATTTAGTGGTTGTGACAAATACTGTATGGCTCTCAAAAACTAAAGTACCTGGGTCAGAGATTTAGGTCAGTGGTTCTGGCGCTTGCTATGCAGGTCCCTAGTTTAATCCTGGTAACCACACACAACAATACCGGGTATGGTGACTCACACCCACCAGCAGTCTGTACCACATACCACAGTGCCAGGCATGGTGGCTCACACTGTCATCCCAGCACTCAGAGGCAGAGGCAGGAGGATTGCTGAATTTGAGGCTTGCCTGGGCTACATAGTGAGCTCAGAGCCAACCTGAACTACAAAGCAAGACCCTATGTCAAAAAAAAAAAAAAAACTAAAATACCTGCCATCCGACTTCTTACTAAAAAAGTGTCAGAAATCTGAAAACCACTGATCTACAGGATAAAATCAAAAGCCCTACTATATTTAATGAAAGTACTTGGAAGCAACTACAAAAATAGAAAAGGTCATTAATTTGAGAAAATAATTGTAATTTGCTTAAAATTGAGAAAAACCCTTTTATCCTGGAATTATTATGTCCTAAACAAGATAATGAAAAATTTACACTAAGACACTTTTTGGTGGCCAGCACATCACCATAAGTAAAGAAAATGTTGTGAACAAGGAGAAGGGATTTATTTTTATTTCACGAGCAGAATTAAGAAATAGTCAGGTGCGGAGATCTAAGCATGAAATGCCAGCTACTCGGAAATCTGAGAAAGGAGGATCAAAAATTTAAGGCTACCCTGGGCAAGTTAGTGAGATTGTCTTAAAATAACATTTTTAAAGAGGTCTGAGGATGTAACTCAGTAGTACAGCATATGCTAACATCAGTAAGGCCTTGGATTTATCCCCAAGACTAAAAAAACACCAGAAACAAATTTTCAAAGGTTCTGAGAGAAAAATAACTGCCAGATTGAAATGTGGAGTGTTGCGGGGGGGGGGGGCTTTGATTTTTAACACAGAACATGCATGCATTGATCTTGCAGTTTATTTGCTCGAGTATCTACACATAGCTTTTCTCTACTGCATTTTCTCTTCTGACATGGCCCTTTATGGCACAACCAGTCATCAGTGACTGACTCGCTCTCTCTGGTTTTTGCACTAACACAGTTTATGCATATGTTAGCATATAGTTTCTTTTCACCCTACTCTGAACCATTTGTCACAGGAAAATGTACTAATGAGATTCTAAGTTTGTGTGATTTGAAAGTTTTTGAGTGAGAGAAAGAAAAGATACATTTCTTTGCCAACTGCAGATTTCTTTCATGTTATAGATCATACATATGTGTTTATACAAAAAGACTGATCTCAAGTGATTTTGCAGTGTTTCTGTTTACCCCCCAGCTTGGAATTCTGAGCTCAGTAAAATGATGGTGAAATATTTTTTAAAAAAATTTTCCCACAAAGCGCTGTGTCTTAGAACCATTGAGATTTACCTCAATGGTTCTGGTGCCTGCCTGGCAAGCGCAAGGTCCTGAGTTTGATCCTGATAACCACAGACAACAATACCGGGCATGGTGACTCACACCCATCAGCAATCGGTACCACACACCACAGTGTGGTGGTTTACGCCTGTAATCCTAGCAGAGAGGGAGGCAGAGACAGGAGAATTGTTGAGTTCAAGGCTTGCCTGGGCTACACAGTGAACTCAGGGCCAGCCTGACTACAAAGCGAGACCCTGTCTCAAAAACAAAAACAAAAAACGCTGTCTCAATGTATAAGGGACATTCAATTTTTAAGGGAAGAGAAGTGGTTTGAGTGGCCCTATTCTATGTATAGTTGCACCACAAAGAACCTGTGTTTTCTAAAGTTGATCCAGCACAGGAATCAAGGGTGAGAGTGTGACACAGAGTTTTTAACAGTTAGATTTGAAAGAGGCCTCCTGCATTCCTGTCTCCTCACCAGAACACAGCCACTTGGCCACACCTGACTGCAGGTCTGGGAAGTCTGGAACAGCACAGGAGCCTTGGGGATTCTCACCTTCACACAAGCTTCTCACTTTAAAGACAATACTAAAGATCCTGAAAAGATGTTCACTGTAATATTAAGGGAAACAAAAATCAAAGCCATAAATGACACTGATCTTTACTCAGCTGAAGTGGTTAGAGGATCAATACAAACTCATGTTCATAAGAGAACAAATACATATATAGCAATTTTGTAAGACAGTTCAATACGATTTCATAAAGTTGAATAGCTGTGTAGTGGTAAGCCAAAAATTCCAAGTTCATACCCTCAAGAAGCTATTACAAACCACGCAGACTTGGAAAAGAGCATAAAAAACATGTACAAACCAGAATCATGAAACAAAAGGAGGGAGAAAGTGAGGGATGGAGATAGGAGGAAAAAGCCACCCCAAATACTTATGCATAGATAATGAAATAGAACAGAGATAGCAGAAGTAGAGATACACAAATAAGACAAAGATGCAATTCAACAAGGGGAAGGGTAGCCCTTTCCACAAGTAGCACTGGATATCATTGAGAACAAAAACAATTCACACCTTATACAGAAACATCATGCTTTATCTGGAATCAAGGAAAAAAAAGACCATGATCTTTTTTATTTGACATCGAAAGAATGACAAATGGAAAAACTGACAAATGTGACCTTATCCTGTAGCTCTGAAAAGCTATAGACTAGGAAAAAATATTTGCAAATGACATCACATATGATAAAACATTTGTAACCAAAACATACAAGAACTGTCAGGCAATAGTTGGGGAAAATTTTTAATCTTTAAAACAAGACATTTGTCAAAAAATATATTTGAGTGGCACAAATTACTAAGAAGACATTCAATATTACTAAAGATTGGGGAAGTGAAATACCACTACACACTTATGGAATGGCTAAAGCTAAAAGGTGTTTTTTAAAAATATGAATTTTTCAAGAACGTGAACTAGGTAGGACCGGAAATTTAGCTCAGTGGTTCCAGCACCTGCCTAGCAAAACCAAGGTCCCTGGTTCAATCCCCGGTAACCATATACAACAATCCTGGGCGTGGTGACTCACACCCACCAGCAATCAATACCACATAACACAATGCTGTGCGTGGTGGTTCACACCTGTAATCCCCACACTCGGGAGGCAGAGACAGGAGGATTGCTGAGTTCGAGGCTTGCCTGGGCTACATAGTGAGCTCAGGGCCAGCCTGAACTACAAAATGACACCCTGTCTCAAAAAAAAAAAAAAAAAGTGAACTAAGTAGCTCCATCACCTTGATGGTGTGATTTCAAGTTGTGCAGCCACTACTTTGTACCAGATGAACCCAGGGCTTCGGCATATGGTAGGCACAGGCTCTCCCACTCAGCTATACGCCTAGCCCTGTGTTGCCACTTGAAAACCAATTTAGATAGTTTTTCATAAAACTAAATGTACAGCAATCCCACCTGTAGGTAGCTATCCATGTGAAGTGAAAATATGCTCACACCTTTTTATGACTTTATGGTAGGTTGTTCATAAAAGCCCCAAACTGTAAGAAAAAGTTTCTTCACTGGAAAATGGATAAACAATTGTTTATACCCATTCAGTGAAATAGTAATTCACAGTATGAAATAGCATGGCTGAATCTCAAATCATTATGGTACATTTAAAAAGCCAGCAACAAAAGGCTACATACTATATGATTCCATTTACACAATATTCATGGAAACAACAAAACTCGGGGACAAATACACCAAAGGTTGGTTGCCTAGGGCTTGACTTTCTAAAAAACCTCCCTACTATTTTCTAGCTGGGCGGTAACAATTTTGAACCTAGCTGGAGAATATTAACATGTTAAGGGGTCATCAGAAATAAAGCAATAAGGTCCAGAATCTAGTAGGAAAGTCGTTTGTTGTCCCCTCCCTTCCCACACGCCATTATTCTGTGACACGGAGAAAGGCCTAAAGAAACAAAACCAGGTGGACAATGAGGGATTGGAACACAGCTCAACATGAGAGTTTCAGGGTCTGGCGAGTCGCCTTCCTTTTCCCCACAGTTAATGCGAAGCGACCGTGGGCGGAAGAAGGCCGCGGCGTGCACCCTGCCCGGCCCTGCGAACCTCGGCCCCAGGGCTGCGCCAGGCGGCCGGGGCGCAGCGAGTGCGGAGCCGCGCGGCCGCCGGCCGGGGAGGGGCGCGGGGCGGCGAGGCGCACGGCAGGCGGACCTGACGCGCCGCCGCTCCGCGCTCCGGAGCGAGGGCTGCGGCCCGCCGCGGCGCCGCTCCGCCCCATGGCGAGGCTGCGGGACTGCCTGCCCCGCTTGGCGAGAGCCGTCCGCTCCCTGCTCTTCTGGTCCCTGGTCTACTGCTACAGCGGGCTCTGCGCCGCTGTCCACCTGCTCAAACTTTTGTGGAGCATCGGGCAGGGCCCCGCGCAGACCTTCCGGCGGGAGCCCCGGGAGCACCCGCCCGCGTGCCTGAGCGACCCCTCCCTGGGCACCCACTGCTACGTGCGCATCAAGGTGAAGGCTGGCGCGGGCCTGGCGGTGGTGCGGGCGGACGCGACGGCCTGGGCGCCGCGCGCGGGCGGCCTCGCCTTCCCGACTCCGGCTCCGCGTCTCGGAGATGCCGGGCTGCTGGGGGCGCGCGGCGGAGGACGGCGCGAGGAGAGGCTAGAGGGCAAGAGTGGCGGGAGAGGGACCAAGTTTGCTTGGGTTCGTGGAGGCTGCCTCACCTAGACAACCTAGGTTGCTCTGTGGAGTTTTCCAGTTGTACCTCCTTCCCTCCTGCCGAGGGAAGCGGTCTCCTGGCACCTTTTGCCTTGTAGAGCTCAGGTTAACTGTAGGGCGTGCTCCAGGTGAGGCCCTGCTGCCTCACTAGGCTGCCTTTGCCCAAAATTTGAAATAGAAAGGGTAAACAGAATAAATCTTTGGAGTGCAGGGTAACTGAGGCAGCATGAGAAAAATGAATTCATGCTATATGTGTGTGAGGAGGGAAGTGTATTTATGAAGTCAGGAGTCAAAGGAGTGGAATTAACAGGAATTGTCAGTCACGCATGCTCTCTGTAGTTGCCTGTTCTTGTTCCATTCTCACGGCCCAGAGACACTCTATTTCTAGAAACTCCAGGTGGGGAAGGGAAGTACGTAGTCCTTGTGATATATACACTGCAGTCTGACTCATAGGCCTTCAAAACCACCATCGCATGAGGAGATATTTATGTCACCAAGTCCTAATTTCCTACTAGAGAGCTAAATTGCTCAGGAGGATGGAGGTCGGAAGGGCCTGAGTTTCCTTTCTTCAAGATGTTCCTCTTGCCCTCTTTCACCCTGGGGTCGATATGAGAATTGAGTTAATATTTTCCCTCCCACACCCACCAAAACAAAAAGTGGACAACTTGGAACAATACCTGACACATCAGTACAATAAAGTATGTGTGAATTAAATCCAGTCAAAAGCCTACAGCAGTCATCCTTCAAGGCTCACCACCAAAACCAAAGAGAAGTTATTGAACTTCTAGGAAGGGATTCTGCAATGGAGGGCAATGTTAGCTGTCCAAGCCAAGTAACAGTGGCTTCGGGTCGCGTGTGGAATTCCTCACAGTGCTTGTCTTCTGACGCGGGCCTCTGAAGGGCCTCCCCAGAGATGCAGAACTAAGGATCGGAGAGAACATCATCCTGGGAGTTTGCAGAGGAGGATTCTAGTCATGCTGTGCTTCCAATCACCATCATGACCCGTTAACATCAGTGAGCCATGTTTTCTAGATCTGTAAAATGATGGTGTTGAATTAGATTATCTTTAAGATTCATTAACAGCTGAAAACCCAATCGCATGGGTAGCTGGATACTGCATTTCTGTGCCCGTGTACAGCTATTGTTTCTCTCTCCCCTCCCCTTCCTCCCTCCCTTCCTCCCTCTCTCTCTCTTTCTCTTTCTCTCTCTCTCTCTCAGCTTTCTTTTAGAATTTTGCTTTATTTCCTGTCTTTTCTTCTCTTGAGTTTCCTCAGTGTTGCTTGCTATATTCTTCATTCCCATCCCCTCTCCTTTCCTTGGGCTGTCTTGACTCCCACATGCAGAGAGAAGTCTTGAGCACTGGGCATTCTGCTGTTACAAACACACACTGACATGACACTGGGAGCAGGCAGCAAGGGGAACAGTACAGGCAACACTCAAAATAATAATGTGGGAAGGAGAGACCTAAAAATAAGGGAAGGAGGTGTGAATTATATAACCGATGGCACAGCTTTTGACGGGTGAACTGAGAAAAGTACATGACTAGGAAGTAAACTTGGCAGGAATATAAATGCAGAATTATTTATACACCCTGCCAAATTTGAATGAGATGAAAAGTGACGTATCCATAAGATGAAAGCTACATGACATTGCTTCAAAAGCTCAAAATACATAAAGTGTCCTTGTAGTAAGGACTAAAGGGAAGGTACTGGTGAATCAATTTATCCTATTGATAAAACAAAGTTTTTATTTTTCAAAATCAATATTTTATTTTTTTGATGTTAAAGACATTGCATACCAGCTTTTTAGAAAATATAATGAAATTATTACATGTTCTAATCTGATGATCAAAATCAAAACATCACTAAAATTCCATGCCTTCTATTTTTTTAGGATTCGGGGTTAAGATTTCACTATGTTGCTGCTGGGGAAAGAGGCAAACCACTCATGCTGCTGCTTCATGGATTTCCAGAATTCTGGTAAACTTACCAAAGAACTTTTTCTTTTGCATTAAACCTGACTATTGGCAGTCTATTTTTGGCTTCAATAACAGTACCACAGAGTGGTTAATTTGTAATGAATACAAATTAATTTTCTTGCAGTCCAGAGGCTGGGAAGTTCAAGATCAAGGAGCAGGTTTCTGTTGAGAGCCTTCTTTTGAGGTGGAAAGGCTAATGGACAAAAGAGGGTAAACTCATCCTTTCCTGATGGCTTTAATTCCACCATGAGGGCAGATCTCTCATGCCCCAATCACCTCTTAATGCTCTCATCCCTTAATACTGTTACACTGAAAATTAAATTTTAACATGAGTTTTGAAGGGGCAAACATTCAAACTATAGCATCTATTTTAAAGTCATTTTTTGATAGCAATTTTTGACAGACCCTACCCTATGATAAATTTCCCAGGGTTATCATTCCTTTATGTTCCTGAATCACAGCAGTGGTTGTCCTCCTAAAGAGATCCACATGTGTCTATCCTAAATTTATTAATTTTATTAATATTACAAAAAGCGGTTTTTTGTTCATTTAATAAAAGTATTTTTTAATATTTCAAATTTCTGGAACAGTTGCACAACAGTTTGTTTTTTGTTTGTTTATTTGTTTTTGAGACAGGGTCTCACTTTGTAGTTCAGGCTGGCCCTGAGCTTACTATGTAGCCCAGGCAAGCCTCAAACTGAGCAATCCTCCTGCCTCTGCCTCCTGAGTACTGGGATTGCAGGCGTGAGCCACCACGCCCGGCACTGTGTATGTGGTTACTGGGGATGAACCAGGGACCTTGGTCTTGCTAGGCAGGCTCCAGAACCACTGAGCTAAATCTCTGGCCCTACACAACAGTTTTTTTATAGAGTACTTACTGTAAACAAAATACAATTTTGGGTGGGAAAAGGAAATTTTATTTTTTATTTTTATTTTGTATTGGTACATTATATATATACATCACAATTATACTCCACATTAAGAATTTGTACCAGTATATGACACAACTTAATTCTCATTTTTCCCCCTCCCCTACCCACCCTACCTCCCCCCTGCCCCTGTATACACAAGCATTGTTTCCTTTTTTTAACCATCAATTTTTTTCTTTCATCATTGTTTACCCCTAAACCCCGTTTCCCTTTGAATATTTACTATTTCACAATATCAATCATGCATTCTAGAACACATCTGTAACTTCAGTTTCTCATACCAGAGAAAATATATGATATTAACATATCTGTAAACAAAGTAAAGGCTTAGAGTACTTTTTATCTGGAACCTTTTGGTGAAACTAAACTATAGGAATGCACATGAACAGGTTCACATGAATGCAAGATAAGTTAAAGACATGAATATTTCACATTAAAAGGAAAACCTAAGCCAAAAATGCACAGTGGTTACTGTGTTATTCTATTTGTGCTGCTATAACAAAATATTTGAAACTGAGTGATTTATAATGAATAGAAATTTATTTCTATTCCTGAAGGCCAAAATCAAGACATGAGCTGGTAGGTATCTTGTAAGGACCCAATCTCTGCTTCCTAGATGGTACCTTGTTGCTCTGTCCTCCAAAGGGCTTAGTGATGTGTCTTCACGTAGTGAAAAGTTTGAGAAAAAAGGCTTAATTAGTTCTCTCAGCCCTTTTATAAGGTTTCTAATAGTATTTATGAGAATGTTGCCTTTGTGGCATGATCATCTCTTAAGGCCCCTTCCTTAATACTATCATATTGGTGATTAAGTTTCAACATCTGAATTTTAGGCTACAGGTAATAAAAGTTACCTAAGGAGAAATTTTCTATTCTTTGTTGCCCCCATAAGGCCAAATAAATACAGTTTAAGGCAACACCTGATTAAAAAAATTTTAATGAAATGTCTTTAACAGAGATAATAGAGTAATCCCACTTGAGGGGCTGAAGAAGGAGTATCACAACTTTAAGGCCAGCTGGGGAAATTTAGCAAGACCCTGTCTCAAAATCAAATTTATTGTTTTCTCAATACATTTTTATCTAGCCATTTACATCAGAAGTCACTTCTCTTTCAAAATAAAATTTAAAGAATGGGCTCAGAATTCAGCTCAGAGTACTTGCCTAGCATATATTAAGCCCTGGGTTCAATCTCAAATGGAGTGGGGTGGTAAATATTACAGTGGCTTCTACTTGTAGCACAGGGCTGTGATCTTCAGATGGTCTGAGTGAAATAGGTCCAGAAATGAATGAATACATGAAGCTGACTCGATAGACTATCCAGTGTCTTTTGAAAAGTCTGGGGCAACAATCTGTCCCAAAATTTATCCTTTACTATTTCATGATACCTATAATTCCAACATTATAATTCTTTACCTCCTTTAGAGTTTAAAAGATTTTGTGTCACTCAAAGTCCTGATTTAAAGTGCATCTGTGTCTGAGAAGAGTATTAATTTTAATAAGTTTGTTAATATTGTCTTTCTGGCTGGGCATGGTGGCTCATGCCTGTAATCCCAGCACTGGGGAAGCAGAGTCAGGAGGATTGCTGAGTTTGAGGCTTGCTGGGCTACAGTGAGCACAGGGCCAGCCTGAACTATAAAGCGAGACCCTGTCTCAAAAAATAAATTGTAATTTCTGAATGAAGGGAACTATATGAGCAAATGCAGTGAAAACATCATGTACCAAGTATCAGACATTGAATAATGGAATGGAAGGTGTTAAAGAGCCATCTACCTCATAATTTTTCAGGAGCAAAATACATGGTGTCTTTCTTTTCTCACTGCTGAGGCAAAATACCTGGTATCCGCAGGTTAAAAGAGGAAAGGTTTATTTCAGCTCACAGTTTGTAAAGGTTGAAGTCCATAGTTTCTTCTGTACAATAGGGTGGCATGGCAGAAGGCACCCAGAAAAGGAGAAACAGTCTATGGCAGGGCAGACAGAAGGCAATGAAGCAGCAAATAGCAGCAACAATCCTCCCTTTTCCTTTTATGCCATCCAGGCTGAGTGTGCCACCCACACTCATTCTGGGGCTTCCCAATACCCACACTCAGAACTAAGATAAACCATTTCATAGACTAATTGCACTAAGAGGGTGTTAAAAAGTCAGATAGCAATCTGAGCACAGTAGCAACTGTACCCCTCAAATTGGGAAGGCTGATGCAGAAGGATGGCTTGAGTCCAGGAGGTCAAAACCAGCCTGGAAAGCATAAGAAGACCTTGATTCAAAGTCAGTGTACAATATAAGGATAACTAACTTTACTGTTTTCAATCATAATTCTAAATGAAATTTATGATCTGAGCGGTGGGATGATATTTACCCAAATATCTATCTATCCTCTTTTTCCTGCTGGAGTATCAACTCTTTTTGTGTGGAACAATTTACATAAAAGTAAAAATGAGGGCTAGGGATTTAGCTCAGTGCTTCTGGCATCTGTCTTGCAAGTACCAAGTTCCATCCCCGATAACCACACACCACAGTGCTGGGTGTGGTGACTCATACCTATAATCGCATCACTCAGGAGGCAGAGGCAGGAGGATTGCTGTGAGTTCAAGGCTTTCCTGGGCTACATAGTGAGCTCAGGGCCAGCCTGAACTACAAAACAAGACCCTGTCTGAAAAAAAAAAAAAAGGACCAACGACCACTTCTACCACTTGGAAATTGTTTCAGAGTCCTAGAGAATGGCAGTGGTACCATTTTAACACAGAGCGAAAAGTGCTTTCTATTTTACCTTAATGCACATTCTTTTTGGCATATTTTCCATAATGTTGCACTGTTTATGCATAAGAGCTCTTCTTGCAAAACTGAAATTCCAGATGATTGTTGTACGTATCATAGGACCTTTGCCGAGTACCATCTTTACCCAGGTTAATCATTTCCATTCAAGTGTTAGTGAATAATTCCAAACCTTAGAATTTAGGGCCAAATTCTAAGATTTATGTTTTAGAACAGAACTCCAGGGTTTTTTTTTTTTCATTTAAAAGCCAAAAGTACTTTATGCATAACATTTCAAAAGCACTTTTAATTTACATTAATGTTAGTTCTCTATCAGCTAACCTTTTCATAAGTGCACATAAATGTACAAGCTTATAAATAGGTCAGGTAGATCTGAAATATTTGATATAGTAAAAACAAAATAATCATAAATGGGTAATATGTGTGGAAGTAGTTTTTAGACAGAGAAGCATCGTACAACTGTAATGTATTCCCTACTTTTATCATCATTGCTTAAGAAGAGCTGTTGAGAAATGTACTTAAGGCATACCATTACACAGCACATAGAAAAAATAAAATCCTGAGCATTCTTAAAATCTAAAGGAAACATCTAAGACACATCTGTCAGAACTTCAGCTAAATTAGCCTCAAATAAGGCTATCAGAAGATGATTTTTCTCTTTCCATCTCAATTTGCATCTCTTTTAAAAATATTTTGAGCTGACCCAGGCAGTTTTTGTGAGGCGTCCTCATCACCAGCTGTATGGAAAACATGCTTCATTGCTCAAATGCTGAACCAAGGCAAGAGAAGGCTTTTCACGCAGACAGCTGAGCACAGAGGCAAAGAACCGTGGTCTTCCTCTGCGGTGAAGAGGAAAAGGATGTTTTTATATCTAAAAAGGGTGAGCTGGGGCCAGAGGGTTAGCTCAGTGGTTCCGGCGCCTGCCTCGCAAGCGCAAGGTCCTGAGTTCGATCCCCGGTAACCACATATAATGCTGGGCATGGAGACTCACGCCCACCAACAATCAACGCCGCATACCACAATGCCAGACGTGGTGGCTCACGCCTGTCATCCCAGCACTCGGGAGGCAGAGACAGGAGGATTGCTGAGTTCACGGCGGCTTGCCTGGGCATCATAGTGAGCTCAGGGCCAGCCTGAACTACAACGCGAGACCCTGTCTCAAAAAGCAAAAAAAAAAAGGGTGAGCTGACCCAGTAAAACTAGCAGCCCTCTTTATGTGGAGAGTAATAGCTATAAAAGTTGATTTCTTTTTTCTGAGTGGCCTCTGTTGCTACCTAAAGCTACCAGAAAAAAAGATAATATGGATGAGGATGGTTTTATTTAAGATACTTTGGAGGGTTACTGCTTTTGCAAAATGCATCAATTTCTGTGTTGGGAAGGTTTTATTTATGTGAATGACATGCCTATCAGTCTATCACCAGGGTGATTTTTTTCAGTCTAGGGATACAGTATTAATTAAATATGTTATTACTTATGAATTCTTCATCAGGGCTATATCTTAGGGTTTGACCTGGGACAGAAGTCTAATTGAAAAACTAGCAGTACCATTAAATCAGTGTTCCATTAGTTTGTTGTTTCACTTAATCAATAAATCTTTATTAAGCACCAACACACAACTCAGGGAACTCAACATTGAGTAGAAGAGCCAGGTAAGAATAGACCATTATATAACATGTGCTTGGTACCCTGGAGAGTATGGAAGGGGCCACACAAGCCAGTAAAGAAGGCAGCCTGAGGATCTCCTAGGTGGGGACAGACCCAGTATGCAGATAAGTGAACTGAGAAGTGAGGATCAGTGATTGTGGAATCAGAGGGGGATGATGGGGAATATAGTGTTTCAGAGGACACCATATGAACAAAGCAAAACATGGTACCCACAGGTGTTTAATATAACATCTAGTGCTACAGAGGCAGCATAAGGGAGACTTCAGGCTGTCTAGGTTTGAATCCGGGCTCTGCTCTGTGCACTCTGTGGCCTTTAATGCTTCAGTTAGCCTTGACGTACCCTGACTCTTTGTCTGTAAAGTGGAATGAAAATGATACCTACTATAAAGAATTATTTTAAAGATCAACATTGCCATATGTAAAGCACTTAAGATTTGGACCTGGCACATAGTAAGATAGATGTCATTTATATTGCAAAGCAAATTACAGGCTGAAAATGATCATCTGGGAAGACTGGGAAGTAGTGAAATCTTAAAGGTTTGGTCTGGAAGGATAATGACCGTGGGCATTGTGTTGTGAGTGACAGGGAATCACAAAAAAAGATCTTCAGCAGGAAAGTAAGAAAGGTTGTGTTTTTGCCACTTCATTGTGATTTCATAGAAGACAGAGCTGAGAGGAATGAAATAGACACAGAGTAATCAATAGGATGGTGCAAAAATGGAAGTCTGAATTAATGTAATCAGAACTGGATGGACAAGAGGAGTGATTACATAAATATTTAAGATGTTAAATCTGCAGAACTTTATTGACTGAGTATGAGAGATTATAAAGAAGAGAGAATTGGGCTATAGTTCCAGAGATATAAAAAACCTATTCAAAATTGTAAGGCTAATGAGAAAATTACCAAATTACGTATGCCAGTTGACAAAAATCTGTGAAGAAGCAAACTGCTGGGGCCGGAGGGTTAGCTCAGTGATTCCGGCGCCTGCCTCGCAAGCACAAGGTCCTGAGTTGGATCCCTGGTAACCACATACAATGCTGGGTGTGGAGACTCATGCCCACTAGCAATCAACACCACATACCACAGTTCTGGGTGTGGTGGCTCACGCCCTTAATCCCAGCACTCAGGAGGCAGAGACAGGAGGATTGCTGAGTTCCAGTTTTGCCTGGGCTACATAGTGAGCTCAGAGCCAGCCTGAACTACAAAGCGAGACCCTGTCTCAAAAAAAAAAAAAAAAAAAAAGAAGCAAACTGCTTCATTGCTTACAACCGAGAGCCAAGATTAAGATTACTATAATCTAGCCAAAAAAATATGCTATCAGTGTTTTTCAAAGTCATCTTACTAGACAATGTTTTTACAGATGTTTGAATTATAGATATCCTAGCATTAGGGTCAGAGACCTATGTGCATTCATAATTCCAAATATGTATCTGAAACTCTTCTTGATAATCTATTTTGATGTGAGGTGATTGACTCATTATATTGATACTATTGCTTTATGTCACTTGGTGGAGTCCCTGTACTGAGGATGGAATGCAGGGCCTTCACCCTGAACCACATCCTTAGGTCTTTTCCTATTTATTTTTACTTTGATGCAAGTTCTCACTAAATTCCTCAGGTTGGGCTTAAACTTGTGATGCTCCTGTCTCGGGTTCCCACAGTGCTGGGATTACAGCCATGCACCATCACCTTTTCTTTTCTGTCACTTTGCACTGCCATCTCCTCACTACTGTCTTATAATCTGCGTCTCTACGTTTGCCTGTCTGCTGCACCGCAGAGATATTTTCAAGCAATAATCTCCTGATTGGCTTGGGTCAGATCATTTTGCACTGTGTTTCTGTGAACAGATATGCATGAGGATGCTTTTGTTTAAATGCTCATTTTGAGTTCCATAACACAGTGAGTCACCTTGAAAAAAAATATATATATACACTTTTCTTGTTAGTTATCCAAAATGACTTTGCTTATTAGAGAAAGAAAACCTCCTGCGGTTTCATGCAGTTTTTTTCTCCAGTCTCATGATGAAGCACAGAGGGAATGCCTGGCAGGCACTGCAGAAGCCTGGAGACCTTGTCTCCAGCACTTTGGCCATTCTAACTCATCAGTGCTGGTGCCATTTTGGTTAACCGTTTTTTTTGTTGTTGTTTTTTTGTTTTTTTGAGACAGGGTCTCGCTTTGTAGTTTGAGCTGGCTCTGAGCTCACTATGTAGCCCAGGCAAGCTTCGAACTCAGCAATCCTCCTGTCTCTGCCTCCCGAGTGCTGGGATTACAGGTGTGAGCTACCACACCTGGCACTGTGGTATGTGGTATTGATTGCTAGTGGGCGTGAGTCTCCACGCCCAGCATTGTATGTGGTTTCTGGGGATCGAACTCAGGACCTTGCGCTTGCGAGGCAGGCGCTGGAACCACTGAGCTAATCCTCCGGCCCTGGTTAACCGTTTTGAGTATCACTCTTGCTTGTACTCATGGATTCAGGTCTTCTCCAGAGAATGTTGATTAAAAGTAGAGGTCCATCTTGAATGGCTGTCCTATTGGATTCTTTCAGTGACAATCTATTTTAATTTTCAGGCTTTTTCATCCATCAATAAGTTATACAGTAATTACTGAAAACATCAGACCTTTTAATGGTGGAGTAAAAATAAGTAAAATCTATTTTAGAGTAAAATGTACTTTTTACAATATATTTTCATCTAATAAATTTACTAATAAAAGAATCAAATTATTATACTTACACATCTTGCTTACATTCTTCCATCAAAGTCCTGGGTGGGGTAATTGTTCAGATGTTGTTATAAACCACTCAAGTTCACTTCTCTCTACATTATTTCAAAATTCAGGCTGTAAAGTAATGGATTGATCTTATTCCCTGACAGCTCTAAGCATCATTTAAGAGAAGCTTATATTGATTTTTGCATCCAACTTTTTATAGTTTCTATAAGTCTTTTTGTCATATATATATCCCACTGAAGGTGGTCAAAAGATAATTTTAGTAAAGATTATCAGTGCTTCCTTCTCACATGGTTTTCTTTTCCTTGTTGAGAAGCAATTATAGAACCTTTATCAAAATAAAGTATTTCTTATAGATTTGGGAAAACCTTCATATTATTTCATATTGGTTTTTTTTTTAATTTTTTTTTTTTTAATTTTTGAGACAGGGTCTCACTTTGTAGTTCAGGCTGGCCCTGAGTTCACTATAGAGCCCAGGCAAGCCGCCGCGAACTCAGCAATCCTCCTGTCTCTGCCTCCCGAGTGCTGGGATGACAGGCGTGAGCCACCACGCCCGGCACTGTGGTATGCGGTGTTGATTGTTGGTGGGCGTGAGTCACCATGCCCAGCATTGTATATGGTTACCGGGGATCGAACTCAGGACCTTGCGCTTGTGAGGCAGGCGCCAGAACCACTGAGCTAACCCTCCGGCCCTCATATTGGTTTTTGATGTTTATTTTTTGTTGTTTTGAGACAAAGTCTCACTATGTTGCCCAGACTGATTCTGAATTTCTGTGCTCAGTGATCCTTCTGCCTCAGCCTCTTTGTAGCTGGGACTACAGGTGCTCACCACTATGCCCTACAAATGTGATTTTTTTTTGTGTTAGCTAATAGGGCACTTTTAATGTTTCTTTTTCCCTGCAGGTATTCTTGGCGTCACCAGCTGAGGGAATTTAAAAGTGAATTTAGAGTTGTTGCACTGGATTTGAGAGGCTATGGAGAAACAGATGCTCCCCGTCATCGAGAGAATTATAAATTGGACTGTCTAATTACAGATATAAAGGATATTTTAGACTCCTTAGGTAGGTTATTTTTTTAACAGTATTAATTTCTTTTTAAGAGACTCACTTCCACAAATCGTGAATTGATGACTTCTTTTCTTGGGAGGATATGTTCTCCATCTACCCAAGCTGTCATGTGCTTCTTGTTACGGTGGTTTTGGTTATACAGCCTGAAATATATGCCATGAAAATTTAAAATAATACAGCTAGAGTATGCAGTAAGAACTACTTTCAAAATTTGTTTTATAAAAATAGACTTTCCTTATCTTCCTTCGGAGAAGTAGAAGGAAAAGGTGCCATCTGATCAGGAAAAAAACAGACTTAATATATGCTGTTTATTACTTTTAGAACCAGTTACTGAAAATTTGATGCTTGCACTCAGAAAATTTATTTCTTTTTCTTTTTTTTTTTTTGCTTTTTGAGACAGGGTCTCACTTTGTAGTTTCAGGCTGGTCCTGAGCTCACTATGGTGCCCAGGCAAGCCGCCGCGAACTCAGCAATCCTCTTGTCTCTGCCTCCCGAGTGCTGGGATTACAGGCGTGAGCCACCA
>PVIC010027708.1:0-23696 GCA_004025085.1 Thryonomys swinderianus
TAGCATAGAAATACATGACCAAAATGACCAAATCAATTATCAGTTTTTTACCACATTAACAGATTAAATTGTATCAGTAGGTGCAAAAAAACCTTTTGACATATGAACCATCAATTCTTTTTTTTGTTTGTGTTTTTTGAGACAGGGTCTGGCTTTGTAGTTCAGGCTGGCCCTGAGTTCACTGTGTAGCTCAGGCAAGCCTCTAACTCAGTAATCCTCCTGCCTCTGCCTCCCAAGTCTTGGGATTACAGGCTTGAACCATAAAGCGCGGCATTTGTGGTATGTGGTACTGATTGCTGATGGGCATGAGCCACTATGCTGGGTACTGTTGTATGGGATTACCAGATATTGAACCAGAAACCTTGTGCTTGCTAGGCAGGCGCTGGAGCCACTGAACTAAATCTCTGGCCCCATCAATTCTTGATCTGAAAAACATTCAGGAAAGTAAGAATGGAAAAGTGTAATTTCAAAAAAAGAATCTTCTCCTAACATCTAAAGCCAAACTGCATTCAAGATGAATTCTCCAGTGTCAGGCCTGCCCAAACCCAACACGAGGGACCCATTGCTTTTAGCAGGTACCTACACATCCTAGTAGATGGGACTGGAACACTTCCAAATGTGGTTTACAACCCCTCATGAAGAAGTCTAGAGACTCTAGGTATCTAGTTGTGAATGGCTCACCCCAGGGTCCTCAGCCCCTCCAATACCTTTGAAGCCTAGTTCCTTTCCCAGACAATTCCTAATAGCTCCCTCCCTGATGTTCGCCCATCTGCCCAAGGATGAAGCCTCTCCCACCAAGCTGCCAGTCTCCTGATTGTAGTCTCTTTTTTTTTTGTTAACAGGGTCTTTCGCTTTTTGTAGTTCAGGCTGGCTCTGAGCTCACTATGTAGCCCAGGCAAGCCTCGAACTCAGCAATCCTCCTGCCTCTGCCTCCCAAGTGCTGGGATTACAGGCATGAGCCACCACGCCTGGTGTAGTCTCTTTTAATGGAAATAAACTTTACTTTTTCTCATAACGTAGAGCCTCTTTTTTTTTTTTTTTTTTTTGAGACAGGGTCTCACTTTGTAGTCCAGGCTGGCCCTGAGCTCACTATGTAGCCCAGGCAAGCCTCGAACTCAGCAATCCTCCTGTCTCTGTCTCCCGCGTGCTGGGATTACATAGCCTCTTTTTTTGATATGTGGATTCTTTATCATATTTTGTATCAACAACAGAACAAGATTTGTGGCCGTTACCACAGCGTCTGAGCTCCTAGCCAGTGAGATTCAACAAGGAAAAAACCCTTTAATTATTTGAATGGAACAAGTTTTATGGATCATCAACAGAATCGCTTATAAAGAAAACCCAAAGGATTCCTCAGTTAACTTCATGGAAAAAGAAAGACAGTTTGATGAATTTGCTAGGCTAATGCTAAAAAATAAATCACTTTTCTACACATTAACAATAGTCGTATATATCATCACATAAGAAATTCAGGAATCGATCTAATAAAGATTTATCAGATCTCTATTCAATCAAGTATATAACTGTATTGGAAGATATTAAAGGTCCAAGTAAGTATTTTTTTCTTTTTGTTTTTCTGAGACAGGATATTGCTAAGTAGTTCAGGCTGGTGTTAAACTCACTATGTAGCTGAGGCAGACCTTGAACTCGCAGAAAACCTCTGCCTCAGCCTCCCAAGTAAGCACTTGGTAAGTCCCAAGTGCTGGGACTACAAATGTGCAACACTGAGCCCAGCCCAAATAAAATTTTAAACTATGTTTACAGATTGGAATGCTTGGTATTATAATGATTTCAATTCTCCCCAAGTGGATCTATAGATTTTATACAGGACTGGTAAGAGCTCTAAGAAAAATTTTTATGAAACATGGTTAACTATTTCTAAAATGTGTATGAACAAAGGGACAAGAATGGACATGGTGGGCCAGAGATTTAGCTCAGTGGTTCCAGCACCTGCCTCGCAAGTGCAAAGCCCTGAGCTCGATCCCGGTAACCATATACTATGCGGGGCGTGGTGACTCACGCCCACCAGCCATCAATACCACATACCACAGTGCCGGGCGTGGTGGCTCACGCCTGTAATCCCAGCACTCAGGAGGCAGAGGCAGGAGGACTGCTGAGTTTGAGGCTTGCCTGGGCTACATAGTGAGCTCAGGGCCAGCCTGAACTACAAAGCCAGACCCTGTCTCAAAAAAAAAAAGAAAGAAAAAAAAAAAAGGAATGGACATGGTATGGTTAGAGAAAAACTAACAAAATACAAACTATGTAAAGCACACCTAGAAATTAAAAGACAGCAAAATATCCTGCAGAAAAACAAGCAAAACAAAACCAAAACCCCACAAAGAGGCATATTAAGGACATTGTAAAGGTTTGGTAATCCACCTCCCCCTAATCAGAGATTAAATTCAAACTGTGATGAAACACCATTTAACTCCCAATCCATGGGCAGGAACCCGTCCGGACAGGTAGCACTAAATGTAGAAAAGATGTGGGTGACGGAGAAGCTCTAGGCAGTGCAGGTGGAGTGTGGATGGCTTCAACTTTCTTTAAAAACTTATCTGAACACTTGCATGCTGTGTGACCCAGTGGTTCCGCTTCTGGATGTGTGGAGTAAAAGAAACCCTGCCCGGCTGTACCAGAAGCCCCCCCAAAAAACGCTTGTGACGAGGATCATAAGAATTCAGGAAGAACCAGACAGTCATCTTTAGTCATTGTTTCACAGGTAATCGAGTTGTATATTCATTTTTATTTTTATTTTATTTTTTGAGACAGGGTCTCGCTTTGTAGTTCAGGCTGGCCCTGAGCTCACTATGATGCCCAGGCAAGCTGCCGCGAACTCAGCAATCCTCCTGTCTCTGCCTCCCGAGTGCTGGGATTACAGGCGTGAGCCACCACGTCCAGCATTTCGAGTTATATATTCATATAATGGGTGTTAGGCACCAAGAGGGAGGGATCCTAGAAACATAAAATTGAGGGAGGAAAGCAAGTCAGAAAATAAAGCATGTATAATATTTTTCACCACTTTTATACTTCTTAAATCCAAGCAAAACGACATTAGAGGCTCTTGTATATGGGGTATACTTATGAAAAAGAGTAAGAATTATCTAAGACTGATCAATATGTGAAAAAAACCTATATGCGTATTCTCAAGATTGTCTTTGGATCAAAGAATAAGTGTGTCTTTGTAGCAGTTCAGGTCTCCACTAGCCCTTCCGGGCCATTGTGGCAAGGAGATGGAGGGCAGAGGTTGGGGTGACAGGGGAGTCTCCAAACACAGGCTCACGACAACTCTTCGTGTACCTATGTGGGTGACCCTTGGACTCTCCCTGAACCCGAGCTGGTTTTGTGATTTGCTTTGATCAACAGAATGTGACCAAGTGATATTCTGGGACTTCTGCTCTCAGGCCTTAGAGGGTCAGTAGCGCCCACTCTCCCACACTGGAGCTGTTTCAGGTGCCAGTGGAGACCATGGGTGACTAGAGGCCACGCGGGTCCTTCTGGGCCCTCCAGCCCCAGCCAGCTCCTGCTGAATGCCAGGCAGGGTCCTTAGCCTGTGAGCAACTAGTCCACCAGCCACAGCACCAGGACAAAGTGCTGCTAGACCATGACGTTCCAGCTGGCGTCAGCAGATTGTCAGGTTCCAGACACACTGGTTATTGTGGTTCACAACTTAGCCTTCCTCCAGCGCACACTATGGCTTATGGTGTCATGTATGTAAAATATACTTCCCAACAGGAGATAAGAAAATCCAACAGCCCAAACTTGATATGTAAAGATGTGATCTGCCTGTTTTGATTTGCGTTTTCTTTATAACTACAACTGAATGCCCTTTCCTGTGTAATTAATTGTCCACCTCTATTTCTCATTCTGTGAATGGTCTGCTCATATTCTTTGTCTATTATTTATTGGTTACTCATTTTTCATGATTTTCTGGTACTGGGGATCGAACTTGGGACCGCATGCTTGCAAGACAGGTGCCAGAACCATTGAGCTAAATCTTTAGCCTTCATCTATAAATTCTAACTTGGTATCATGTTCAGAAAAGCCGTTTCTCTGCCACAATCATTTTAAGGCATCTTTTCTTTCAAATACTTGCTTTTTCCTTAAGACTGGGCTTTGCGGTTTCCCACACTGACCACAATCTTCTGGGTTCAAGTGACCCTCCTGCCTCAGCCTTTGAGCACTGGGCCTAGCTTCAAGTATTTATATGGTGGGCCGGAGGGTTAGCTCAGTGGTTCCGGCGCCTGCCTCGCAAGCACAAGGTCCTGAGTTCGATCCCCGGTAACCACATATAATGCTGGGCACGGAGACATGCCCACCAGCAATCAACACCGCATACTACAGTGCTGGACGTGGTGGCTCACGCCTGTCATCCCAGCACTCGGGAGGCAGAGACAGGAGGATTGCTGAGTTCGCGGCGGCTTGCCTGGGCACCATAGTGAGCTCAGGGCCAGCCTGAACTACAAGGCGAGACCCTGTCTCAAAAAGCAAAAAAAAAAAAAAAAGTATTTATATGGTTTTATTTCCTACTTAAAACTTTTTATGCAAGTGGAATTCATTTTCTACAAGGAAGGAGAATTCAGGTTTGTTGAAAAGGCTGGTCAGTTGTTTATTAAAAATAACCCACATGGGGCTGGGGATTTAGTTCAAGCGGTACAGCACCTACCTTGGAAGCACAAGGGCCCGAGTTTGATCCCCGGTGCCACAAAACAAAACAAAACAACCCACACTGGGCCGCAGATTTAACTCAGTGGTACTACACCTACTTTGCAGGCACAGAAGCCTGAGTTCAATCCCTGGTACCACAAAAAAAAAAAAACAAAACAAAAAAAAAAAAACCACACATCCCCCTAACCCAAAATGCTACTATAATCAGGATCAAACAGCCCTGTCTTTTAAGTCAATTTCCGGGCGCCTCTGTATCCTGTTGACTCCTTCCTGATGCTTGTGCTGGGGACAGACACTGGGACCTTTGCCTGCTGGGCCAGTGCTGCTCCATAAACCACGCCCCACCTTCCTTGCTGTACCATGCAGAATACCTGGAAGGCACCACTGCACCTTACCCTGCTAGTCTCCATGTTTACTTTTCCCCAAAAACTGATTATGCCAAGTTAGAAAGCAAATCTTGTTGGCATCTGAACTGACTGCATATTTAGCCTACGATGTAGCTCAGGCTGTGCTCGAACTCATGGTGATCCTCCTGCCTCAGCCTCCCTGCTGCTAAAACTAAGGCTATGAATGTGAGCCTGGGACATCACACCCGACCTCTGCAGCTCTACCAGGAACCATGACTAACGGCCCAGACACTGTGGAGAATATGACACTGACACTGTCCTTGTGCTGAAGGACCTGTGCTGATGAAGTCATTTGCCACATGGTTTACAGCACTGAAAGCAGCATGACCTTGGGCAGGTTGCCAAAGTCCTATGGTTACAGCTTCCTCCCTCACCTGGGAAACGTGGGCCCGACCTGGGACTGTGCAGGGGACGTTGTGCCCTCTTTGGGAGTCAGGTGCCAAGCTCCAAAGTCTTCTCCTGACCTGTGCCCCCCAATGACGTCCACACTGCACCTTCCCCACCAGCACCCCTCCCTCCCACATCAGGCTCATGGTCAGAAGTAAAAGATTTTTATTTTCTACAGACACTTCTGAAAAGAGATCTAATAGAGAAAATATACAAAGCATTTATGAGTTTCCCCTCCAGGTAGCACCCAAGTTGGCCTGGAGGCGGTGGAGCCCCTCCCAGGCTTGGGGCTGAGGACAGTTAGCTTCCGGTAAAAACATGCAGAAGTGAGAGGGAGAAGGAAAAGGCCGCAGTCTGTGCGGAGTGGACGGGTGTGAGCGCCGAGGAGGCAGGGTGTCCGGACGGCATCTCCCTCCCTCTGCTGGTCACAGAGCCCCAGCCTGGAGAAAGCAGCACCTGCCAGCTTCCCCGTGCCTGCAGCCCTGCGACAGTGACCTCCCTGTGTGTCCCCAGCTGCGGGCACCCGGCTTGTGCTCAGGAGCCAGGGGTGGGCCTTGCTTCTCAAGTCTTTGGTTCCACTCAGAGAACATTGTGCTGAACTGACTCCTCCCAACCTGACTTGGCTCTGGCCGGGGGCTGAAGGCACTGACAGGAGTCCTGGGGACCCCAGGACAGCCACCTTCCCTTGTGCTAGGTGGGCGCAACCCTGGCGCACCCCTTCCTCCGCCGGTGCTGCTTGGGACAGACACCCTGGCAGACCTTCCTGCCTGTGCAGATGCCTGAACTCCATGACACTCCCACCCCAACTTCTAACCCTGCCCCTCGGCCTGGACATTAGGGAGCCATGAACGTCTCAAGGTGCCCCCTTCCTCCCCCACACCCCGGAGGAGGCCAGCAGAGGCTGGGCCTGGGGAGGTCACAGAGCTAGTACAGGGAGGAGGGCCGGGAGGGGGGGACAGGCCACAGCTAAGGGAAGGTGTCCACAGTACAAGCTAAGCGAGGGCAGGAGAAGGCCGGAGAGTGGCTGGAAGGAGAGGGGGGCATGCCGGGGCTCACACTACCCCACAGATGAGCGTCTCCACCACGAACGTGTTCTCGAAGTGGCGGATGGCGCTGCACTTCTGGGCCCTGCGCTTGCTGATTCCTGGGAGGAAACAGAGAAACCCCAGTGAGTCCTGTGTCTGGCTGAACACCAGGACCTCAGGCTGCTGGAGGAGAGGGGAGCCCGGTAAGTGACAGGGAGTCACGGCTCTGGGGAAGAGGTGAGAGCCCAGGACCCAGACCCAGACTCCCCCTGCACCTGCCTCCACCTTGCTATGCAACTCAGGGTTGTCATCGAACCTCTCTGTGCCTCGGTTTACCATTTTGAAGGGACAACAAGAGTGAATATGACATTGGTGACTGTAAGGCAGTGCCTAGCACACTGTTAAGTGGCTGCTTAATGTGAGTTGTTATTGCTGGTGCTGCTGTGTGAGCTCCCGGACAGCCAGGCCAGGCACTGGGAAAGCTAGCAGAGTCTGGTGCGCAGGGCGGGCCCCTCACTCACGCCTCCTAGTGGCCCGGCGCCGCAGCCGGTAGGTGTCCTTGCCGTCACACAGGTGGTAGATGAAGGAGCCCAGGGCTTCTTTGTCGCTGACGTGCTCCGTCACCACCATCTCCTCATGCATGATGTACGTCTGCGGGAGGTAGGTCCCTCTCTGCGCGGGATGGTCACGGATAGATCAGCACCCAGGGCTGCCACTTGCTCACCCACACACCGTGCCCACCTCTCAGCCAGGCCCTCCTGATGCCCCAGGCCCCTATCCTTGACCAGGCCTGGCCTCCGGGGAGAGGAAGGAGGGAACCGCTCACCTTCACGTTCATGAGGAGCTCCCAGAAGTTGCGTGGGGGCAGCACGATGGTGGTGTTTAGCTCGATGACATAACACTTGTCCAGGGAGATGTCATGGTAGGCGGTGAGGCCCTGTGTGGGGGACTGCTCAGTCTCTGGAAGAGGTTCTGTGCCCCACTGCACCATGCCCGGGTCCCGGTCTCCCTCAGTCTGCCCCATGAAGCCTCTGAGGGAGGTGGGGCCGCCTCACAGGGCCAAATCTCGCCTGCTGGGGGGCATTCGGGGTATGGGGACCAGAGATAGCGTTCCAAGAGCTACTAGTCTTTGGGGAGCGGGATGGGGGAGAGGGCTGGGGCCTGTGCTTTGCTGACCTCAAAACCAGCTGCAGAGCTGGGTACGGTGGCTCACGCCTATAATCCCCACACTCAGGAGGCAGAGGCAGGAGAATTGCCTTGAGTTTGAGGCCAGCGTGGTATACATAGTGAGGTCAGGGCCAGCCTGAACTATAAAGCAGACCCTGTCTCAAAAAACTAAAAAAGCACACACACACAAAAAAACATCCCAAAGCCAGCTGCAGATGAGGATGGTCAACTTGAGGGGAAAGAACTGACTAGGACGGGAGGAAGGGAGCCTCGGACGGTACTGGCAGAGCATAGGACCCGGCCTGCCTGGGGCTGCATGGAACATCCTAGACATTGACCTCACAATCACATGCAAGCAGACATGAGGCCCAGTGGCCTCAGCACCAGAGACCCCACTCAAGTCTGCACTCAGTGAGGATGGTGTCTCCCACGTAGTAAAAGCAAAGTCTGGTAACCCCAATATACAGTTTGGAAATAAACACCATGGGACATCACCTCACCACCCTGGCCACTGGCACCCATAGTGGCCTCACCCTCTGAAAGTCATGGATGATGTCCGCAGGGTCCCCACCACCAAACTGGGGCACAGGGACATTGATGCGCTCATAGTTCTCTTCGAGGTAGATTTTCACGTCCTCCTCCAGCTCCATGCGAGTCCGGACCTGCGACAGGGAGTCCTCGTAGAACACACCGCAGTGGAAGAAGTTGTCTCGGGCCAGCTGGTCAAGGCAAGAGGGACATGGCCACAGGCAGTGAGGCACGGCGCTCGCCCAGCCATCGCTACTTACCTGCCCACTGCACCCCAAGGGCTCACGCAGAAAGGCGAATGGGGCTTACAGAAGGTGAGTCACAGCTGCACACACGGAGGGGAGGGAGGAGTTTCCAGGCTGCAGTCCTGGGGGGATGCCCTGAGCCCCATCCCCAGCCTAAAGTCCTTTTTGGCTTCGGAGTCCCTCAGTCTGTGAAGTGGACCAGCACAAAGAGGACCCTCCACCCTGTACCCTTAATGGAGGAGCAAACCGAAGAGTTGGACAGGCTGGCCCGGCGGGCACCGCAGGGCGTGGTGGGGTGTGTGGGTGAAGGCAACACAGGTAGACACTAGTGTCACTACAGCTCGACCTGTAATGAGCAACATGTGTCCCTCCCCCATCTCGTACAGCTCTCCCAGGATGAAGGCTGACTCATTAGGCCCCTGCGGGAGCCCAGATGGCAGGTACCAGGTACCACGGTTGCTGAGCTCACTGGACTGTCCAAGGGCTGCTCTGAGAGGTCCACTCTGCCTGGCGCAGAGGACACAGGGAGGAGCCGGGCACATCCCAGGGCCATGACAGAAGGGCAGACTCCCCAAGAGGAAGGGGGGTTGTGCGAGGAGGGGAAGCCCTGAAGGCAGAGAGGTGCTCATCTGAGGTCTCTAGGGAAAGCCCCAGGGAACACAACTCTTCAGTAATCTCCATCGGTGGAAAAGCCAGAAAACAACAAAGTCAAATGCTTAGGGGTGAGTGGCCACTTGCTCAGCACTGAATCTCAAGTCCCACCCGTTGGGCCCTCTGAGCTTCCCCATTAGAGACACTTAGGCTTATTTATCCTCTTGAGCTACTGTTGATTTAACTATTTTCAGTTCCCGGAGGTGGTGACAATCGTCCACCCCCAGGTCTCGGTCACCCCCGCCCCCTCCTGCTGGGAAGTCCTTCTGCCTCTTTCTCTGTGCCCATGCACAGAACAGTCAGGCCATCATTACAGCAGGACTCCTGGGCACAGGGTCCCAGCTCTGGAGGGGACCAGAGTGCCCACTGCTGTGGGGTCCGAGTGTCTGGGGAGAATGCCCCTTGGGGCAGTGTGAGGGGACCCAGCCTGCCTCGGTGCTTACCTGGGCCAGGAAGAAGTATCTGTAGATGTAGACAGAAGCGAAGACGAGGCCCATGAGCAGCACAACCATGCCCATGGACAGGTAGCACAGGCCGCCCACTGAGCCTGCCTTCTTGGAGCGCTGGTAGTGGGGGCGCTCCTCCTGTGGACAGCAGGGCCCGGTCAGCCAGGCCCCAGACTGTGGGCCTGTACCCTGAAATCCCCCTTCCCTCAAGGAGACCACTCCCTGGCCCAGGGCTGCTGGCACAGGTGCTGTTCAGCATGCCCAGCATCTTCTCCATGGTGCCCAGCAGCACCTGGCAGACACCCAGGAGGGAGTAAAAGAAGCCAGGCCAGGAGCTCCACCAGGCCTGCACAGCTCCTGGCCTCACGTGTACCAGCAAGGGAGAAGAGTGAGAATGTGACACTCAGGAGAGGCGCAGCCAGGTGATTGGTCAGCTTCTGTCTGTCCTCTCCACCCCCAACCTGACCCAGCGCGGCTCTATGGCAATGCTGCCATCTCTACCCACAGTGCCTGCCACACCATCCCTCCTTGGCACCCACACTCAGCCCAATTTCCAGAAATTGAGGCAGCCTGGGGGAAGGGCCGGGCCCCAGTCTATGGAACCCAGAGCGTCTCCTTCCTGCTTTGCCACTTGGGCCTCTGTTTCCCCAACTGCAAAACGAGCACTGGGAGGCATGGTGTCCGAACAACTCAGGACAAGCCCTTATCTCTCAGCAAGACACAGGGCTCCTGGAGCACACGTGGGTAGAGCCCTGCCAGTGTCTGAGCCCTCCCCAGATGGCACATTCCCTCTGCCCGTCTGGAGAAGAGCTTCCCCAACTGGCACATACATCGGCAGGCTAGTTGCCCGGCCCCCATGGTGGGCAACAGGACAGCACAGCGAGGTCCTGCCAGTGTCTGGCAGGAGCAGGATGCCAGGGGCTGGGCAGACCCCATGTTGGGTTAGTGCAGCCCTCCTGCTCTTCCAGTGTTCGTGAGCAGATTAATTAAGGTAGCCAGGAGCCCATCTGCGCCCATGGAGCACAGTGCTTGCTGAAGTCCAGAGTGAATTTAGGGGTCCAGGTTGAGAAGAGTCTGGGGCACCCAGCAGGGCACTGCAGCTCCTCATCTCCCACCTCCCACCACGGCAAGGGATTTGCTGGGATTAAAACAAAGAACCTGAGAGCCCTTTGTGGAGGATATGGTGCCAGATAAAAATAGCAGCTCCAATGCCAGCCTCTCCTTTTTAGGGGGCCCTGCGGACAGCTGCTGGGGCTGTCCAGTGGGCTGTGCTACTGCTGCCACATTTTGGAAAACCAGAGGAGCCAGCTTGAAAACTGCTTAACTGCTTCAACAAACGAACAAACAAAGAAAGGAGAAGATAGAGAGCTCCATGGGCTACAGCAGGCACCCAAGGCTCCACAGCCAAATGCCCGGATGGACAGCGGGGGGCTGCCTCATCTGAGATTCAAGCTCCTGCCATACAGGGTCAGGAGTCTCCTCGGTGAGGGGATGTGAGCTGAACACAGAAGCCGGGGAGGGAGGTGGGGAGCGGAGGTCAGGGAGGCTGGGGCAGGGAGGAAGAGGAGGCAGTGCTTCGTGGTCCTGGCCATGAAGGGTGGGGGATCCGGCCGGTTTCCGCCCTGTGATGGTGGGTTCCCCACCTCACCCCTTTACATTCTGTGCAGCCAGGGATGAGGGGCATCAAACATCCCTCTCCCAATCTGTTTCTGTGGCACATTTCCAGTAGGTCATTCAGAGAAACTGCAGACTTCTGCAGACACAGGCAGAGCCAGGAAAAGCTGCCCTTCCAGAGAAGGAATCTACACACCCGTCTGCCTTAGAAAGATAAGGAGGGATGAGGATGGGTCTCCGCCAGGACTCCTGCTTAGGGCCTCTTGGTTCCTGTTGCTGACACTTGCTAGCACCTGGCCGAGTAAGGGCCCCTGCCATCCATCGTGTCCCAGCAGCTGCAGAGCCACACTCAGAAGCCCCAGGCCGAGTGGCAGGCTGGCAGTGCAGGGAGTGCGAGACAGGAAACCTCAGACAGAGGGCCCAGGGCTGCCTGTGCCTAATGGAGTCAACACTGCAACAACCAAGACCAAGGTGCAGATGCCAAAGCCCTGGGACACTCATCCTTCCTGGGCCCAGCTGGGCCACCCGAAGGCCCGGGGGACTAGTGTCTGCCCTCTGCCAGCCATCAGGGAACTGGCAGGTGGCCCCAGGAAATGCTGCTCCCACAAGGAGCAGTTACCAACAGTCAGGCATTGGGCACTTCGGGGGTAGAAAGAAAATCTGCATACTGTTTCCAAGGCAACAGGTTCTCTGAGTACAGAGCCTTGTTGCACACTTGAGTCAGACATTTGGGGACCAAGCGGGGTTCCGTGGGGTTCACAGTGGGCTTTGGAAATGACTTAGCAAAGCTGGGCACTTAAGGGAACCGGAAGGTGAACTCCCAGAACCCTTGAGATCCAGGGAGAGCTCCAGCTGCTGTCTCTCCAGAACAATGTCCTAGCCACAAGCCACTGAACTGTAACCACGGCTGCTGGGCGCCAGAAAGGGCACCCTGAAACCAGGTGGGGAGCTCCTGCCCGTCAGTGTGTCTGAGACAGAGGCCTGGCTGGGGTAGCAGGTGAGCGAATACCCGGCCGCTTGTGTGCAGCCCAGAGCCCTGAGGCCCAGCAGCACCGCCTCACTTGTGTGGTGTCACCATCAGGGGAGGTCCCACTTCTGTCCCCCACTCTGGCCCTCACCTGCAGGCTGTCTCTAGACAGCAAAGCTCCAGGTTGGAAGAGCTGTCACTTTCAGGGGGCAGAAGACCCTGGGAAGTGGTGGAAGGGGAGCTGCTGGTGCTGTGAGTACAGAGAAAAATCCACCATCTTAGCTATCTGTAGGGGTGGGGGGGGTGGGGCTGAACCATGCCAGGACGGCTGAGAAAACAGAAAGATAAGCAGAAAAGCCAAAACCCCCTGGCCAGGCCTGGAGAGTCCCTGCCCGCCCTGGGAAAAGGCTCAGGCACAGGGGCCCCAAAGCAGGCCAAAGAGCTGGCCAGACCCGCCTCCAACTGCCAGGAGACCCTCTCGGAGCAGCACAGCCTGCCAAGGGCCTGAGGCTAGCACGCTGGGAAAGTGAAATAGGATCCCCAGGTATGTGGGCTGGGGGAGGGGAGGGCCCATTAATCAAAGGCAAATGTCAAGAATTATGGAGCTGAGAAGAGACAGTATTTATCATGTTTCTCCCTTTTCTCTCCGCTTGCAGTCCCCAGCCTATGAGTCTGTATGTGCCCATACCCGCCTGTGCACACATGTGTACACATACGCACAGGTGTGCGTGCATGCACATGAAGGTAGAATGTGGAGAGGGGATCGGGCTGAGGACCTTGGCTGCCATTGGCCTCCCAAGGAGTAGCAGGGTGTGGGCCCTGCTTATCTCAAAGTCCACCGCCATGCCACGTGGGTAGGTTGAGCAGCTAGACCCTGCTGGGCCACACCCGCCCCTTCCTTGGCTCACCGGGCACTTCCTCTGGGCCTCAGGTCCAGGGACAGAACCGCCCTTGTTCCAGTGTTTGCTCAGAAGCCAGGCAGTCTTTGCCACGTCCCGCCCCCAGCGGGGTTGCCACTGCCCATCGGCTCTGCTGCCTCCTCCGTTCCTTGCGTGGTCCTTCTAGGGATCGTTTTTGAGTCCTTGACTTCGAGTCTACTTCAGACACCAATAAGTGTTCTGAGGTCTCCTCTGGCCAGAAGAGACCCAACAAGCCATCCTGTGCCTCATCATGGGTATGGAACAAAATCCCAATGTCCTGCCCTGCCAAAGTAGCTCCCAGAGCCTCTTGCTGTGCCCTGGGCCCCTGGGCCATATCTCAATGCCCAGAAAAGGCTGGCTGTCTTCCTGAGCTACAGCTGCGAAATGGGCTTCCTGCCTGCTCACTGCTGGGGCAGGAGGGGAGGGCAGGCACCAGGCCAGGGACGGGGCAAGGAGGAATTCGCCTGCTGGCCCATTGGGTCCGGAAGGGCCCCACAGGCACAAACCGCCACCTGAGCATCATGGTCCCACGGCCATCTGCAAAGCTGGCGTGTGGCCCCACAGGCTGCGCTCCATCGGCTCAGCCTCAGCAAGCCCCACATCTTCCCTATCCATAGTTCTGTCCTAAGGGGCCAGGCTTCAGTTCTTCACTCTGGCAGCCCAGCCTCAAGCTCCCCACTGCTAATCAGAAGGGGGGCACTCAGCTGGGTCCCACTACGGTGTTGATATTTCCATTTCATGCTGGGTCTAAGCAAGAGAGGCCGCTTGCTCAGCTTCAGAGCCCAATAAAAGCCAAGGCTGGAGCTGGATGTCAGTTACTGGGCAGGCTGAGAGTGAGGGACATCAAAACAGACCACTGTGAAACAGGCTGCTTTAGGACATTTCCTAACAGCTATCCAGCAGGGCCTCAGACAGGACTAGCTCGGAAAAGCTGTCCTCTGTGAGATTTGCATACACAAAGAATTTCAGCCCTACATGAACATCGGGCTTGGATGAAAACAGGCTTTCTCCACCCCTGACTGTCCAGACAGGGCAGGATGAAGACCCTGCGGTCTGACTACAACGCCCCTGGTGGTGACCACGGGCTGGCTCCAGGAGCTTACTGAGGCACATACTTTGGGCTGCTTCCCTGCTAATAAAGTTGCAGCTCTAACCCTTGCCAATCTGTATATTACTACTTCATTTCATACACTAAAATCATAAGTCTTTAGAGATTAATGAGAAAACTTGAAATCTCTCTCACAGGGCTGGGCATCCTAACACCAGAAGCGCCACTGGTAGACATCCAGTGGACCTTCTGTCGAGGTGGAAGTACGAGTCCCACAGTTTGGGTCAGTCCTCCTTTCTCCCCAAATCCTGTGGCTCTAGGCAGCACGGGCCTGTTTCCCAGTCTTAGCTGGGCGCCTGCTCCCGGGAAGAGACAAGCTGCCTCTGGCCCTCGCCCCAGCCCCCTTTCCTCAGAGGGAGGAGGCTGGATCCCAGTGGTAAAGCTAAGCAGGTCTGAAGAGCTGATGGCAAACTTGAGGCAGATCAGCGTCTCCAGTAGGGGATGCACCCCCTCCATCTAGGCTAAGGATGTGGTTGGCGCTGGATTCCTGTCGCTGGGTAGCAGTGACGTGATGGGAGGGCAGGAGTGTGGCCCAGGCCCAGAGCGTTCCTCCCCGGGGGTCTGGGCCACCTGAGGCCCCTCTACAGCTCCGCCTCTTCTAGGGTGCCTGGTACCTCCAGGCGGATTGAACCAGAGCCACTGAACTTGACCTGGGCAGGAGTCCTGGCTCTAAGGCGAGTGGGAGTTGTGCCCAAGACGTCGCCCCAGGCCCAGCCCCCTGTCCCCCGGGAACACACTGCCTACAAGGTTCCGCGACAGAAATGTCTCCTCTCTTTTAGGCCGGAACGTAGGCGGGCGGGCGCTCCGAGGTCAGGCCCACAAAGCCGGCCGCGGGCGACTGGGGTGCCATCCTGAGGGCACCCGGACTGGGGGGAGCCCTCCGGGGGAGGAGGGGCGCCCAGCGGGAGGGCTGAGAGAGGAAGCCGCTTGGTGGTGCGGTGGGATGAGAGCGCCTGGCTTCGACCCCGTATCCTCACAGGCGCGGCCGGCCGGTCCTGGTTTATTTCCACTTCGTCGCTTTCTGCTCTGCCAAGTCTGGTGAGGAAGAGCAGCACATCCTCCCCACTCCGGAACGAAATCTCAAGGACCTCTCTTTCTTCGCTGGCACTTACCCGCCCTCCCCCCCGCCCCGTTATCCAGCCAATCGGGTCCCACCGCCCTACTTTGGGGAAACTACGTCCAAGCAGCCTCCCATCCCCCACCCGGGGACTGGACTCTCGGTCCCTCCCCATTGATTGGAACCAGACGCGAACCCTGAGCAGCGTTCCTCGCCCCAGCGCGTACCAGACCCGTCAGCGGGTGCGCCCCGGGCCCCTCCACATTTGGACGAGGTCTTGCGCGCTTTCCGACGAAGCATCAGGGACCAAGGACCTTCTGTTTTGGGCAGCCGCTTTAGGACCAAACCAAGCCTGGTCCCCACTAGGGGATGGGTCACTCCTCAGAGACTTCCCAGTCCCGCTCCGCTCGCGGTTCCAGTGTCCCCAGGTCCCTCGCTCCCCCACCTCTCACCCTGGCTGGCGTCAACAGGACCTCAGAGGCCGGGGCTGGTGCTGGGGGCGGGGCGGACGCGGACGCCGATGCCTTGTCTGCTTTGTCGGCCTTAATGCCGGCCACGGCCGGCTGGAAGCTGATCTTCACCATGGCTGTGCCGGCCCGCGCGCGCCTTCTCGCTGAAGCCTCTCCGAGCGCCGCCGATCGGTGCGCCGCAGGCACCGGAAGTTTGGATCCCGTGAGCGGCCCGGCCTCTAACCCCACCCCCAGCCCGCCCCGCCCCCGGGGGGTCCGGCGCCCGCCGCGCGCGCGCCCGCTCGCTCACATCCATTCATTCAGGCATCACGCGAGGACCCAGTCCCCGGCAGCCCACGAACTCTCCACGACCCAGGTCCACTCTACTCAAGCCTGCAACTCCTCTACCTGGCATCGAGACAAGGTCCCTCTCTCTCCTGCCCGCTGCAGACTCCTTTGGCGACGCGAGCCTCCGCCGTACCTGCTCCGCAGGCCGCCTCCTCCAACCAGTTCTTGGCGGGGGTCAAGGCCTCGAGGCCATGTGGTACGTGCTCGCTTCCCTCCCGAGCCTTGAATTCATCCCGGCTCTCTCCTTCTCCCCATGCTTCTCGCTGCCTCCTTCCTTCCTGCAAAAGCGCCGCGGGCGTCCCTGTTGCAAACTGAGCGCTGGAAGGCTGGTCCTGCTAGGCCGCTGCAGGAACAGGTGGCGGGAAGCGAGGGTGGGGAGGAGATCCGGAGGGCTGGGCACAGAGGCCCTGCTTCCAGGCGAGATCCTGCCCCTGCATAGCGTCCTGAGGACTGGAGAGGGAGCAAGCACTAGTTGCCTTTCTGGTTCTCCATCTCCCGGGCCTTTCCGCACTGTCCCTGGTGGTGGTTGGGCTGGGAACGTCGCCCTAGAACCCACAACCGGCTCTGGCTGGACCCACATGGAAGGCAGAGGATAGTCTACTGGCCTCCTCTGGCCTCTTCTCCTCCCCATCAGGTCTTGAAGGGCTCTCTTGGGCCCCTGGTGCCCTGGCCCTAGGCCTGGACACCTTGGTTCAGATCTTGGGACAGCAATCTAAAGTACAGACAAAGACAGAAAGGAAAAGGTCTACCTGCTGCAAGGCCATCCGCCTAGGGAACTCCACGAGGGAATGAACAGATGGGAGAAGGTTTGGGAGAGAGGGGAAGAATTTGGCTTGCCAGACTGTGAGAGGGGAAGACAGCATACTGCCTTCCATGGTTTGGATAAAGATCCCTGAAAGGACCCTTGGGCCTGGTGGGAGGTCCTTAGGTCAAAGGGCTGTGTCCTTGAAGGGGATGGTAGGACTTTGGGTGCCTCTCTTCCATTCTCACTTTGCATCCTGGCTATGAAGTCAGGGACTTTGTCACACATTCCCACCATGAGGTGCTGCTTGCCCTGAGTCCAAAGCAATAGGGCCCATGGGTCATGAACTGGAAGCTCCAAAATGGAGGCAAAATAGACCTTTTTTCTTAGTAAGTTAATTAGTTCAGATATTTTGTTACAATCATGCAAAGCTGACCAATGCAAGGTGCTTTGGGGCCACTGTACTTCTTCCTTTTGAGGGTGCTCAGTACTCTTGAGAAACCCCAGAGCAGCATGGGAAGGACACCCCTTCCAGGGTGTCCCTGCCTCACTCGTCTCCATCTGCCCCTCTCAAGGACCACTTGTTCACTGAGGAGCCTGTTGGGTTCTGAGTAAAGGTGAGGTGTTTTTAAAAAAAAATTTAGGTAGGATTAAAACCAATTTTGATCAAGATGCATCCAACATATTAAGCAAAATGTAGAACATTTCCATAATCCAAGAAAGTTCGCCCCACCCCTTTTCAGACAAATTTATACCTCCTCCGTTGACTGACACCCACTTGTGTGGCTTCTTTCTCTATGGACTAAATTTTATCCATTGTTTAATTTCATATAATAAAACTATAAAGCCAGGCATGGTGGCACATGCCTGTATTTATAGCGCTCTGGGAGGAGAAGGTAGGAGGGTCACAAGGTTGAGCCCAGCCTGGGCATTGTGGTGATGTAGTGAGACCCTGTCTTAAAATAGAAGATAAAAGGGTCTGGAGATGGAGCTCAGTGAACGTGCCAGTTCCTTTCCTAGGACTAATCCATCGCTCTTTTGCATATATTGTCCAGCTTCTTTCGCAAAACAATGTTTATGAAATTCATTTGGAATAATTCTTCTCTCTTGTAAAGTACTATCCCGTTTTGTTGATATAATTTGTCCCTTCCCTGGGGAATGGACATTTGGGTTGCTTTCAGTCATTGGCTTTAATGAAGAAAACAGCTGTCAGCATTCCCATACATGTCTTTTTTTTTTTTTTTTAGTTTCGGCTGGCCCTGAGCTCACTATATAGCCCAGGCAAGCCTTGAACTCAGCAATCCTCCTGCCTCTGCCTCCTGAGTGCTGGGATTACAGGTGTGAGCCACCACGCCCCGCACTGTGGTATGTGGTATTGCTTGCTGGTGGGCATGAGTCACCACGCCCAGCATTGTATATGGTTCCTGGGATCGAACTCAGGACCTTGCACTTGCGAGGCAGGTGCCGGAACCACTGAGCTAAATCTCCAGCCCCCATACATGTATTTTTGTTGACATGTTTTTCTCTTTTGGGTGAGGTGGGAATGGTCCACCACAGAACATAAGCATATTTTTATTGCTCACATTGTTCAGAATTGCAGGCACCTGGTGATGACAGAAATTATTTCTCTTCAGAAGTAGCACCCTTACTGCCTGGTCTCAGCAGATGGCCCATGTACATAGTCTCTGGCTCTACTGCTACCGGGGAGCAGAATTCCTGCTCCACAGTGCTGCGAAGTCCTGTCACACTCGTGGTCCCACCAGCAGTGTGTCCAAGTTCTGGTTGCCCCACAACCTTATGAACATTTGGTGCTGTCTGTTGTCTTAGCAATTCCAGTTGTTGCAGTAAGTTGTATTGTATTATTTGTTGGCACTTCCTTGATGGCTAGTGATGTCCAGCAGCTTTTTATTTCTGCTGATCATTTGTGCATCCTCCTTTGTGAAATGTCTGTTCAAATCTTTGGTCATTTTAAAGATTAGACTCTCTTTTCAGTGTACTAATTTAGATTTTTTTTTTTTTTTGAGACAGGGTCTCGCTTTGTAGTTCAGGCTGGCCCTGAGTTTCACTATGTAGCCCAGGCAAACCTCAAACTCAGCAATCCTCCTGTCTCTGCCTCCCGAGTGCTGGGATTACAGGCGTGAGCCACCACGCCTGGTACCAATTTAGATTTTTTAAAAAATTTTGTGTCGCTGGGCGTGGTGGCTCATGCCTGTAATCCCAGCACTCGGGAGGCAGAGACAGGAGGATTGCTGAGTTCGAGGCTTGCCTGGGCTACATAGTGAGCTCAGTGCTAGCCTGATCTACAAAGCGAGACCCTGCCTCAAAAAAAAAAAAAATTTTGTGACTAGTGATTTTAATTTCCCATCTCTAAGAATCTCTGTCTATCCTTGAGGAAGATGTTCGTATATTTTTTTAATCTAGAAGGCTGATAGTTGTAGGTTTTATATACAAGTCTATGTCCATTGTCAATTGACCTTTATGTATGATGAGAGGTCAAAGTTAAAGTTTTTATTTTATTTTTTTGAGATGGTTTTTCTGTGTAAATAAAGCTGGCCTCAGACTCAGAATTGTCCTGCATTAGCCTCTTGAATGCTGGGATTACCAGAGTGTGTTAGGTGTGCCTGGCTTGGCTTGGAGCCCCCCCCACCCCCCGGTCGTTTTTTTTGAGACATGGTCTTGCTATATAGTTCAGACTGCCCTGAACTCACCGTGTAGCCCTGCCTAGCCTCATACTCACAGTAACCCTCCTACCTCTTGCCTCCCGAAGGAGCTTATTTCTTTTCCATATGCTTATCCAGGTATTCTCACATCAACCTTGTTATTGGCTGTCTTAGCACTTTTTTTCAAAAGTTAGTGGATAATGTAGATGTGTGTTTCATTTCTGAACTCTGGTTTGTTACACTGATCTATTTTGATTACTGTAGATTTCTTTATTATTATATTATTATTATTATTATTATTTTCCTTTTTGAGACAGGATCTCGCTTTGGAGTTCAGGCTGGCTCTGAGCTCACTATGTAGTCCAGGCAAGCCTCGAACTCAGCAATCCTCCTGCCTCTGCCTACCGAGTGCTGGGATTACAGGCATGAGCCACCACGCCCAGCACTGTGGTATGCGGTATTGATTGCTGGTGAGCGTGAGTCTCCACGCCCAGCATTGTATGTGGTTTCTGGGGATCAAACTCAGGACCTTGCGCTTGCGAGGCAGGCGCGGGAACCACTGAACTAACCCTCTGGCCCTATTTTAGTTTTTTGAGACAGGATCTTGCTTTGTAGTTCAGGCTGGTCCTGAACTCACTAGATAGCCCAGGCAAGCTTCAAAGTCTTTGCAATCTTCCTCCCTCTGCCTCCGGAGTGCTGGGATTATGAGTCACCATGCCTGGGGATGTGGTACCAGGGATCAAACTTGGGACCTTGCGCTTGCCAGGCAGATGCCAGAACCACTGAGCTAAATCCCCAGCCCATGTAGATTTCTAGTAAGTACCAAAATTGGGGTAATGTGAGTCCTGACTTTTTTCTGTTCAAGATTGTTTTGGTTTTTTCTAGACCCTTAGGCTATCCAAACATGTTTTAGAATTGCTTTGGCAGCTTCAATAAAGCAAACTGTATTGGTTATTATTAGGCTGTATTAAATCCATATATTGGTTTAGAGGTGATAACATCAGAGCAAGATTGGCCCTGAGTCCATGAATGTGGCATCCTTTTCCATTTGATTAGCTTTTCTTTTCTTTTCTTTTTGTTTTTTTTTTTTGTGGTACCAGGGATCAAACTTGGGCCCTTATGCACCCAATGTTGGTGCGGTACCACTTGAGCTAAATCCCCAGCCCTGATTAGCTTTCCTTTATCTCCTCTGACTCATAGTTTGTACTTTTCAGTGTAGAGGTCTCATGCACCTTTTGTTAAATTCATGCCTAAGAATTCAATGGTTTTTTGGTGCTATTGGACTTTTTTTATTTGTTTCATTTTTCAATTCTTTATTGATAACATATTGACAGACAATGGACTTTGGGTACCTGAGCTTGCATTAGTCCACTCCGTGTGCCTAACACCTGAGGCTGGGTAGTGTATGGAAAAGGGGTTTATTTAGCTTACGGTTCTGGCTACTCAAAAGCGGGATGTCGGGCCAGAGATTTAGCTCAGTGGTTCTGGTGCCTGCCTCACAAGCGCAAGGTCCTGAGTTTGATCTCGGTAACCACATAGAATGCTGGGCGTGGTGACTCACGCCCACCAGCCATCAATACCACATACCACAGTGCTGGGCGTGGTGGCTCACACCTGTAATCTCAGCACTCGGGAGGCAGAGACAGGAGGATTGCTGAGTTTGCGGCGGCTTGCCTGAGCTCCATAGTGAGCTCAGAACCAGCCTGAACTACAAAGCGAGACCTTGTCTCAAAAAAAAAAAAAAAAAAGCAGGATGTCAGCACCTGCTCATCTCTGGGGGCTTTTGGCAAATGGCATCGGGATGACAGGAAGGCACGTGGGAGAGGTCACGTGACGAGGCAGGAAGGGACAGAGCCAGGTGTGCTCTTGTAATGACCATGACGGTCTCCTTTTGCAGGGCCCCCCAGACTAGCACGATGCCCTGGGGGCAGTGTCTTGTGGCCTGATCCCCTTTCTCCAGGACTTGCCAGAGGCTGTGCTGCCTCCACTCTGGGGACCAGGCTTCCAGCGCACAGGCCTCTGAGAGACTGTGCATTTCCAAACCACTACACCTCCTATCTTGACGCCTGATTATATGCACTAATGAGTCATTTTAAAATGAGACTCCTTGGGGGCCGGAGGATTAGCTTAGTGGTTCTGGCGCCTGCCTGGCAAGCACAAGGTCCTGAGTTTGATCCCTGGTAACCACATATAATGCTGGGTGTGGAGACACGCCCACCAACAATCAACACCGAATACCACAGTGCTGGGCGTGGTGGCTCACACCCGTAATCCCAGCACTCAGGAGGCAGAGACAGGAGGATTACTGAGTTCACGGCGGCTTGCCTGGGCACCATAGTGAGCTCAGGGCCAGCCTGAACTACAAAGCGAGACCCTGTCTCAAAAAAAAAAAAAAAAATGAGACTCCTTGGGATTTCCATAAACACAGTCATGGCATCTGAGAACAAAGGCATTTTCCCTCTTAATCTTTAGGTCTTTTATTTCAGGGAGAACACAAACAGGTTACTAATGACTCCTCATTCTTCTTCCTTCCCCTGCTTCTGACTCCAGAGTAACTACTCCAGTCATTTCCTGCATGTCACATGCTCTATTTTTCAAACACTCCTCACACCTGTCACAGTGCATCCTGGCACTCTTCACACGGGCACCTGAGAGCAGTCCATGCAGGTGGTCAGCTCCTTCTCAGGGCCATGTGGTATTGTTGGGTCCTGTGGAGTGTTTGGGGATCCTGCTGGTGCTGTGCATGCAGATAGCATCCACTTTGGGGCACAAACATTCTGGCACATGTCCTTGGTGACTGCACACACACCTCATGGATGGCTCCCTACCCAGGGACTTGTATTGTGCTTTAATGTGTCCTATTCGCTTTGGGGAAGAAGGTGGGCTTTTCTCAACAGCATGCTGGGCTCTGTGCAGCCAACCTGAGTGACAAGGTGTGGGTCAGATCTCGCACTGGGCACTGCGCTCACCTGCGCTCACATGGTGGTCCAGGTTTGTCACTCTGTGGAGCAGAGTGCTTCTCTGGGAAGAGGCGCTGTGGAGATTGCCTGGGATTAAATCTGCGCTCACCACTTCTGAACCCTGTCAGATGAGCTTGTGTCCCCCGCCCAGCTGCAGAGGAGGTCCTGGCCTGGGCCTTCTCTGCAGAGCGGCTGTCTGTGAACAGCCAGCCACCCGCTGCCTTGACCTGCACCACTGGAACCATCACAGGCAAACTATTCCTGTCACAGTGGCAACTACAAACCTGATGTTTCTGAGGAGAGATTGTGTACGTGAAAGAAAGGCTCAGGGGATCAGGCGATGGGTAGTGGTCACACACTGTGTTACTTTCCTCCTTGTTGGGACAAAACCCTGACATCCATAGCTTAAAGGTGCAAAGGATTATTGGGCTCAGTGTGCAGAGGTTTCAGTCCATCGTCAGCTGGCTCCAGACAGGGTGGTATAACTCGGGGCATGGCGGAGGAGAAACGGCTCAGGAGGCCGTGGGAAGCAGAGACAGAGATCAAAGGAGAATGGAGGGACATAAGCCCCTCCAGGCCACTCCCCCAGCGACCTCCTCCTCCACTGGCCCTCACCTCCCCAGGACCCCATGACGCAGTCACCTCCCAAAAGCCCACCCAACATTGCATGGGGCCTTGGGGGACATCTAGATAGAAAGCATAACAAGCACTTTTCTAGCATGCGTAAAGCCATGAGTTCCATCCCCGGGGTGGGGGGAGGCCTCACATTCTACTGGTCATTTAAAGCATAAGTGCATGGAGAGAAAAACTATAATCTTCAAAGGGAAGGGTATGAAAGTGTCAATTACTTCTCACATTTAAGCACATTCAATCAAAACCCTAAGAGCTTTCTTTTGCAGATAAGTAGAAAAAAAATTCTAAATTTGTCTTCAAAAACCAATACATGGCCATTGCCAAAAACTTAAAAGAAAAAAAGTAATGATAACCACAGCTTGCAATGTAACAGAAATGATAGTGCTAGAAGAAAACGAGACACTGCAGAGTCTACAGGGGGACCTCGTAAGTATGTGTTTACATCTCTGAAGTGAAGGGCAGATGAACAAAAACTGTAGTGACTGCTGATGGGTGAGGAAAGGCTAAGAAATGCGGTCTTTTTTTTTTGCTTTTTGGAGACAGGGTCTTGCTTTGTAGTTCAGGCTGGCCCTGAGCTCACTATGGTGCCCAGGCAAGCCGCTGCGAACTCAGCAATCCTCCTGTCTCTGCCTCCCGAGTGCTGGGATTACAGGCGTGAGCCACCACGCCCAGCATTATATGTGGTAACCGGGGATCGAACTCAGGTCCTTACGCTTG
>PVIC010027709.1:0-23615 GCA_004025085.1 Thryonomys swinderianus
TGGAACCTTTTAAACAGTTTAAAGAAGATCTCCAGGGAATGAAGGAGAATGAAAATTTGCGCAGTAGGATGAATGAAGCAGAGAACCAAATCTCAGACTTAGAGGACAGCATAGCAGCCAATGAGCAGGAAAGGTATAATCTATGAAAAAGAACAAGGGACCATGAGAAATCAATTCAACAGCTTCTAGATGACTCAAAGAAAAATAATATAAGATTGACTGGAGTCACTGAGGAAGCAGGAGACAGTGTAAAAGACATAAAAAAGCTATTGTCAGAGAAAACAAGAGAAAACTTCACAGGAAAAGAAATAGACATACACATAAATGAGGCCTATGAGACTCCAAAGTGCCATGACATAAAAATAGCTACACCTAGACATATAATTATTAAGGTTTCAGATGTTCACCAAAAGAATGAAATACTGAAAGCAGTGAGAGAAAGGAAGAAAATCACCTACAAAGGGAATACCATTAGGATCACAGCAGACTTTCCAACACAAACACTCAATGCAAGGAGAGTGTGGAGAGAAGTATTTCAAGCATTACAGGAAAACAACCTCCAACCTAGACTGTTGTATCCTGCAAAACTCTCTTTCAGAATAGACAGGGAAATAAGACACTTCCATGATAAAGAACATCTGAAAAACTTCAGAAATATGAAACCTGCACTCCAAAACATCCTAAAGAACATCTTGGAAAAAAACACAGAAAATTCCATACCCATGAGACCCAGGAGAGTAAATTCATTGGGGCAAACAAGAAACTAAATAGAAAAGGGGAAAAGCAAAGAAGTAAAGAACAAAGAACAGGGAAACATGGCAGCTCTGAATATATCCATATCAGTTATAAACATTATTGACCAAGAACTCAATGGGCCAATTAAAAGACAGAGACTAGCAGATTGGATCAAGGAGCAAGATCCTACAATCTGCTGCATACAGGAAACACACCTAATTCAGAAGGAAACCCGTAGACTGAAAATAAAAGGTTGGAAACAATTCTCCATGATACAGGAAATGGCAAAAAAAAAAGCAGGAGTGGCTGTCTTGTTTGCAGATAAAATAGATTTCAAACCCAAACTGATTAAAAGAGATAAAGAAGGTCACTATATTCTCTTGGAACCATCCAAGAGAAAGAAAAAACAATCATAAATATTTATGTACCAAACTCTAATACACCCAACTTTATAAAACAAGCATTACTGGACATGAAAAGCCAGTTATCTATGAATACAATAGTCGTAGGGGATTTTAATACTCCACTGTTACAAATTGACAGATCAACTGGACAAAGAATCAATAAGGAAATACTTGAGCTAAATCAAACTTTTGAGCCAATGCGCTTATTAGATGTGTACAGAATTTTTCACCCTTCAAAGCGAGAATATACCTTCTTCTCAGCCACTCATGGATCATTATCCAAAATAGATCACATTCTAGTCCATAGAACAAGCTTAAGTACATGCAAAGGAATTGAAGTTATGTCCTGCATACTATCAGACAATAGTGCCTTGAAACTGGAGCTGAATAGCAGAAGAAATTCCAAGACCCTCACAAACACATGGAAATTAAACAACGTTCTATGAACCAACCAATGGGCCACAAAAGAAATTAAAGAAGAAATTAAACAGTTCCTACAACTAAACGACAACCCCAGCACAACATACAGGAATTTATGGGACACAATGAAAGCAGTTCTGCGAGGGAAACTCACAGCAGTGAATGCCTACACTTGGAAAATAGAGCAAATTGAAATAAAGAATCTAATGACGAACCTCAGACAATTAGAAAAAGAGGAGCAAAACAAACCCAAAGCGCATACTACAGAGGAAATTATAAGGATCAGAGCAGAAATTAAAGCAATGGAGACAAAGAGAACAAAACAAAGAATCAATGAATCAAAGAGTTGGTTCTTTGAAAGGATGAATAAGATTGACAGACCCTTGGCCAATCTTATCAAACAAAGGAAGGAAAAGGCCCAAATCCAGGCTATAAGGAATGAAAATGGGGGAATCAGCACAGACCCAGTGTAAGTCCAAAGGATCATAAACACGTACTTAGAAAATCTATACTCTAAGATGGAAAATCTAGAATAAATGGATAGATTCCTAGACACATATGAACTTCTAAAGCTGAATGAAGAGGATATAAAAATGTTAAACAACCCGATCTCAATCTGGGAAATTGAAAACATAATAAAAAGCCGAGCAACAAAGAAAAGCCCTGGTCCTGACTGCTTCACTGCTGAGTTCTACAAAACCTTTAAAGAAGAGTTAATACCAGTACTTCTCAATTTCTTTAATAAAATTGAAAGGGAAGCAGTACTCCCCAAATCATTCCTTGAAGCAACCATCACCTTGATTCCAAAGGCAGGGAAAGATCCCACCAAAAAAGAAAACTACAGGCCAATCTCTCTAATGAACATTGACACAAAAATCCTCAATAAGACACTTGCAAACAGAATACAGAGAGTTATCAAGAAAATCATATACCCTGATCAAGTCGGATTTATCCTAGGGATGCAAGGCAGGTTCAACATACGTAAATCAATCAATGTAATACACTATATTAACAGACTCAAGGACAAAAACCATATGATCATCTCAATAGGCGCAAAAAAAGCATTTGACAAAATCCAACACCCATTCATTTTCAAAACCCTACAGAGAATTGGAATAGATGGACCTTATCTCAACTTGATACAAGCTATTTATGAGAAACCAACAGCCAGCATTATATTTAATGGGCAAAAACTAAAGCCTTTTACACTAAGATCAGGAATGAGATAAGGATGCCTGCTGTCACCACTCTTGTTCAATATAGTGCTGGAAACAGCCATAGCGATCAGGCAGGACAAAGATATAAAAGGAATAAAGATAGGAAAGGAAGAAGTTAAACTGTCATTATTTGCTGAAGATATGATACTCTATCTAGAGGATCCTAAAAACTCAACCAGAAGACTGTTAGACTTAATTACCAAATTTGGTAGTGTTGCTGGATACAGGGTCAATGCTCAAAAATCAACAGTCTTTGTCAACACAAACAACAGACTCACTGAAACAGAAATTGGGGAGTCAATCCCTTTCACAGTAGCAACCAGAAAAATGAAATATCTAGGAATCAACCTAACACAGGAAGCGAAAGACCTCTATTCTGAAAACTATAGGACTCTGAAAACTGAGATAGAAAAAGAAACCAGAAAGTGGAAAGATATCCCTTGTTCCTGGGTGGGGAGAACCAACACTGTCAAATGGGCTATACTCCCACAACTACTATACAGATTCAATGCAATTCCCATTGAAATTCCAACGCTATACTTCACAGAGCAAGAGAAAATAATACAAAAATTTATCTGAAAACACAAGAAACCTAGAATAGCAAAAGCAATTCTAAGCAACCATGACATGGCAGGGGCTATTACAATCCCCAATTTAAAAGTCTACTATAAAGCTGCTGTGATAAAAACTGCATGGTACTGGCAAAGTATCAGACCCGAGGACCAATAGAATAGATTAGAAGACCCAGAAACAACTCTGGATACACTAAGCCACCTTATCTTTGATAAAGGAGGCAAACATCCCCAATGGAGGAAAGACAGCCTCTGTAATAAATGTTACTGGAAAAACTGGGCTTTAACCTGCCAAAAGCTAAAGCTAGATCTATATCTTTCACATGTACAAAACTAAACTCACAATGAATACGAGACTTAAACGTTAAAAGAGAAACAAGAAGCTTGCTGGAAAACAGGCTAGGTAAAACTCTCGGAGACATGGGCTTAGGCAGAGACTTTATGAATAAAACCTGTATAGCATAAGAACTAGCAGAATGAATCAACAATTGAGATCTCATCCTACTGAAAAGCTTCTGCACAGCAAAATAAGTCACTGGCACTGCTAAAAGACAACCAACAACATGGGAAAAATCTTTACTAGCTGTTTAGCAGACAAAGGGCTATTACCTACAATATATAAAGAACTCAAACAAATCAGCCTCCCCAAGTTTAAAGACCCAATTCCAAATGAGCACCTGAAATGAACAGACACTTCTCAGAGGCAGAAGCCAAAGCAGCCAAGAAGCATATGAAGAAATGTTCAATATCACTGGTCATTCAAGAGATGCAAATTAAAACAACACTGAGATTTCATCTCACTCCACAAAGAATGGCCACTATTACAAAATCAACCAAGAGTAAATGCTGGCACGGCTGTGGGGAGAAAGGAACCCTTATCCACTGTTGGTGGGATTGTAGATTTGTGCACCCATTGTGGAGATCTGGGTGGTGATTTCTCAGAAAACTAGGACTAGGGGTCCCATTTGACCCTTCTATACTGCTGCTAGGAATACACCAAAAGAATTTTAAAAATCACATTGGAAAGAGAGATATACACCCTTTCATAGCATCTCAGTTCATGATAGCTCAATCTTGGAAACAACCCAAATGCCCATCAACTGGAGACTGGATAAGGAAGATGTGTTTTTTTTTTAATAAAATGGAGTATTACTCTGCCATAAGGAATGACAAGATCGATCCATTTAGGTACAAATGGAGACACCTGGAGGATATACTAATAAGTGAACTCAATAGATCACAGATAGGCAAATTCCAGATCTTCTCTTTGACATGAACACCTGTAGATCCAAATGAGTTCTAGAAAGTATGACAGCCTTTATAGAGTGGGGAATTTCCATAGGAAATTTGGTGTGGGAATGTAATGAGGGGAAGGAATAAATAAGACACAGAAAGAAAATAAAAGTGTATGTATAAAGGGGTTGGGGAGGTGTGGGTGGGTAGGGATATAGGTAAAAATGAGAATTACCTTGTGTCATATACTGGCACAAATTCCCCAATGTTATACGTGATTCTGAGATGTATATTAATTGTACCAAAAAGAATTCAATTTAAAAAAAAAAGAGAGATGTGTTTCCCTGAGGGTCACATGTGGATATAAGTAACTGGAAACCAGATTACAATGGCTAAATCATTAAAGGATTATATCTCATACAATATAGTAAAAATTCTCTGGACAGGCAACCTAAGGTTGGAACAGCTGTTGAAATGGGCTGAGGGGACCAGATCTATTTTGTCACTGAGCCTTCTTTCATGCTCAGCAGCTTCACCTCTAGGAGCATCACAGAGTAGACAAAACAGAGGTTAAAGATGACGGAGCCCACAACAAAACTGTAGTTTCTGTCTTATTGGCCGGAACTCTCAGTTCACGGACATTAGCGACACACGAGTGAAGACTGAGAGCAGCTGGCTTTTCAGATTCCGAAGCTGAGAAAGCCCCATGTAAAGGACATGGGTCGTACTTAGTGAGCCAATCCTGTAGCACTTATTTCCTAGGTCTGTAGAATTGCATCTCGTGTGTCTTAGTGCCTCAGTGCCCGTAATGTGTTCTGTATTTGTGGACAAGCAGCAAAACTGCGCACTGTCAAGATCCTCCACACAGCTAATTTGGAATCCGTACCTACGCTGTACCCGGCTCTCTGGTGGGACCCGTTACAATTTAACATGGAGAAGCATCTCCGTGGAGAAAACCTCATGAGATTTGGAATTTGGTGATCATCTTCTGACAATTCATTACTGAAAAGTAATAATAACTTTACATATATGTATGTATATATATACATATATGTATATATACACATATATGTATATACATATATATGTGTATATATATATATGTATATATACAAATGTATATCTTACATTTGTATCTTACACATTTGCAGAAGGGCAAATAACCTAAATTTCATCAATAACAGAATGCGTGACTGTTTTCAGCACAATTTATAAGAGTTAAAAAAATAACAAAATCACTGGTACTAATTTGGACAAAACCCAGAAATATAGCACTGATTTAGAGAGACAGGATGATTACAATCAACATGATGATGAAATTTGTGGGGTTTTTTTGTTGTTGTTGCTCTTTGTTGTTTTTGTTGTTTTTGAGAAAGGGTCTTGCTTTGTAGTTCAGGTTGGCCCTGAGTTTACTATGTAGCCCCAGCAAGCCTCAAACTCAGCAATCCTCCTGCTTCTGCCTCCCAAGTACTGGCGTTACAGGGGTGAACCATCATGCCTGGCTCTGTGTGTGTGTGTGTGTGTGTGTGTGCACGCACATTTTTAAAAGTAAAAATAATGCTTTGTGTGTGTGTGTGTAAAGTTATTCTTACATTTGAATAATGTATTGTCAGAAGATGATCACCAAATTCATGATACTAATCGGATAAAAAAGAAATTATGACTTAAAAAGAAAATATACTTTCTATTATGTCTTTTATGTTATATTTCTGAAAGCAATTGAATCAAATACAGCAAAATGTCAAGATGTGGGTATGCATTTATGCAACAGCATCTGAAAAATTTTGCAAATTAAAAAATATTTTAAGATACAATCTTACAGGTAATTTATGAAGGGACAGCAATGATATCATTCTTTTTACACTGCCAATTTGTTCTTAAATGACTTAGCAATAGCTGGTTAGTGAATACATTATTTATGAAGGTTAAGTAAGTCAGCACCACAGAGATATTTGTAACTGATTTTATGATAGCGAGTCAAGAATATTTCCATGAAGGTGCAGCACTCTCCTGGTAATAAGAGTTAGGGAATTCAAGAATGTATCCAAATACATGCACACATATTTATTACAAGTACTTCACAACTGCTATAGATGAATGGAAAATATCTGCTGAAGTAGAAAATTATGCCTATTTTGAAAAGAACGAATACCCTGGGAAGCCACATGCCTTTCTGCGAGGCTCTTGTCTGCCTTTCTACTACTTGCTTTGACTTTTTCAGTGGCATTTATTATATGTTTACCCTTTTTAAAAACATTTCATCTGCCTGGGAAATTTGCATCCTAGTTCAGTATCAGGATGCTCGCTTCATTTTTGATGTGCGATGTTGTCTGCATTTTCCATGTTTACCATTAGCACTGGAAATTACACATTGTTTTACAGTGTACAAAGAGATATCTAAGCATATCATCTTCCTAGATAGAAATATGTTTTGGTGATAAAAAGAATACTTACTTTGCTTCTTTCCTGTGTTTGACACTTTCATATCTCTTAAACATAAGAAAACTTACAGAAGAAAATTTCAGTGGCATACAGAAAGAACCAGAAAAAGAGTAGAAGGACTGAAGTTTGATTTAAACCGCTTTCCATCTTGTTATCTTTCAATCTTTCATCATCTTCAAATTATCTTGAAATTAAAACCAGAGACTTGTAGTTCCTAATAAGATAGAAACATTATTCCAAAATGGCCTCACGTAGCAACCTTTGCCTTCTCCTCTAATAGATGTCGAGATACTTGATTTGTACAAGAACACACTGTGTAGTCATTTTCCCTTTTACTTGGAACACAGGTGCCTAAAGCTGAGGACTCAGAAGGCAGTTATGCATCTAGAGGTATAACATTTTTAAATTGCCAAATCAAAAAGTGGGGAGAAATCCTAAACTGCCATTAGTTGCAAATAATATATTTCTGTTCCTAGGAAATGTAAAATAACCACTTAAAAAAACTAATGAGTATTCAGTGAAATAACCATATACTGGGAAACATACCAAAACAGCTTTTCCAAATGCCAGCAATAGTCAGTTAGGAATGCAAACACACAGATAATTTAAAATTTAAAAAAAAGACTATTAAATATTTAGGAATAAACTTCACAATGACAGAAATATAAAGCTGAACAAAATAGTGAAGCTGTAAAAAGGGATTTTTGAAAGGCAATACTATAGTTTGGACAAAACTTGAGTATTACCTAGAAGTGCTGATCTTAGAAGTCTGGTCTTCAGTCAGGGGAACTGGCAAACTGATAGCACTCTTAGGAGAGGAGCCTGGCAGGAGATCACTGAGAGCATGACTTTGGAATGGATTAGGATAGTCTGTGTGAAACCCCAGGACAGTTCTCAAGAAAGTGAGGGGCATAGTTACAAAGGCCTGAGGCTGTCTTTGATGCCATCTGTTCCTCCCATACATGCTCTCACCGTGATCCCATCCACTGTGAAGCCTTCATCAGAGGCTGAACAAATAGTCTGAGGTCTTGGACTTCCAGCTTCTAAAACTGTGAGCTAAACACAATTCTTTTTCTTATAGAGTTACTCACCTTCAAGAGATCGTTGCTGTTAGCACTATAGCTAAGATCTGGAAGGTCTACCAACCAAGTGTCCATGATTCCGGTCATGGCATTAGGAGACAGACACACGGAACATCTCAGGAAGGTTCAGGTCACTGGGGTTGCTGCCTTAAAGGGGATTTTTGAATCCAGCTTTTTTTTTTCTTTCTCACTTTTATTTTGCAGCTATGTGGTGATCAGCATTGATCTGCTGTGAGTTTGTCCCATGATGTTTCAGCACAGACCCAAAAGAATGAAATTAGTTGGTCTTGGATAGAAATTTCCCAAACTGCCAGCCAAAATAAATGTTTTCTCCTTAGTAAATGATTTAGCACATGTATTTTGGCACTTAATACAAACTGATTATCAGAGTAACATGAATCAAGCTAATACAGATACTAGACTCTTAGGGAAAAACAACACTATTAATGCCTATTATTGTAAAATAAACATAAAACTTCAATTATCTTTAAAATTGGAACACATAGGAGATACATGTGTGCTTAGATGAAAATAAATTATTATTAATTGGTAAAAAGCAAGATGTAGAATATCTTATCTTTTATTATGTTCTATAGTGGCAAAATTATATATATAATTAAATGTATAATATATATATTATATATTATATTATATTTTATATAATATATAATATATAATATGTTTCCCTTTCCCTGTACATTTACAAAAATAGACTCTTCCATATCAAGCTTTAATACTGGCCATTGCTAGAAAATGAGTAGGGGGACAGTAGAGCTTTTTATATATTATACAGTTCTGAATTGTTTGAAATTTTTATGATGACCATATATTTGAAAAAGAAAAAAAGAATGCATTGATCAATAAAGAAAATGAAAGTGTGTCATATCGGAGTATGTAAAAACCACTTCGGGAAATCTCTGGCTGCTGTATGAAATAGTTCTGAGAGACTCATTCACTTATATATGAAGCCTACAATGTAGAATCCATAAAAGGAGAGTAAGAAGATGGGAACCAGAGTCAGCAGGGTGAAAGATTGGGACTGTGGGTCACAGGATACAAAATTTAAGTTAAACAGGAGAAATAAATTCTCAAGTTCTATTAGAATGTGAGTTGACTGTGGATAATAATACACCATGCACTTCTGAAAGAGGAAATGCAAACGGTCTCACAGAAAAGGGAAATAATGAATGTCCGTTTAATGTATACATTGTCCAATGCATATGCATACTGAAGTATCATGTTATAAAATAAAAATGGTTTTTATTTATCTATTTTAATGATAATGACTCAGGTTGAGTAACGCACTCTGAAATTCTCTACATGTGAATGCGTGTAACCCATTGACTTGTGACCTTGAACAGCAGAAGTGACCTTGCAAACATGATGCAGGAGTCTGCAAGGGAGACAGTATCCTTAATTATTCAGGTGGCTACAAGGTAATCACTCGTGTCTACACGAGGAAATCACAGGAAGAGTTGGTCATAGAAATGAGAAGCAGTAGCTGATGAAGACAAGTATGAAAAACTTCTAAAGTATCATCAACTTTACATAAAAGAAAGATTCAAGAAACAGGTTCTCTCCTGACACCTCCGGAAGGAACCGGCCCTGTTAACGTATTGATTTTAGTCCTACAAGATTGATTTTGAACTTCTGACCTCTAGAACTCTCAGAGCATATATCTGTGCTATTTGAAATCACTGAGTGCACAGCAATTTATTACAACACCAACAGGAAAACAAATTTAAGTAGGAAAAGCAGATTGAGATAAACCTGATAAATAATTAGCGTAAGCTATAGACGTGACAGAAATCCTGTAGGTGGATGAGACTGAGTAAACCTGGCCATGCAAACAGAAGGGGAAATATGTTCAACCCAAATAAGAACTGAGAATTAGTGTTTGGGAGACAGCCACTGTTTAAATCACAATCAGAAACGGAAGTAAAAAAAAAAAAACTAAGAAAACTGTGCAAATAAAGGAGCAGGATGATGGTCATCAGGTCTATCCTCAGCCAGTAACTAGGGGTATCAGTGTGCACTGCGTGAAGGATGGGGAAGAAAACGTTCAAGGAATACATTGTACTTTCTCAGAATTTGCCTTACAAAAGAGGCCTCGAAGTATAGTCAATCAATGCACGGTGTTAGCACTGCTTTGTAACATGCACTTTGGAGATAGCGATGGGAGTTGGGATGAAATGACACTAACCGTAAGAAGGGCAGAATTTTGTATCACGTTAAAAAAAAAAATCATAGGTAAAGCGGATCGAAACTAGAAATGGCTGACCCAGATAAAGTGTACATGTTAGAGGTCAGAATGGAACTGTAACCCTCGTGTTGGCTAGAACCTGAAAAAATAGTTTGGAGCTTTGGGGAGGAGCCTCCATCCCTCAGGAAGAAGGCCTGGAGCTGCAGGTGTTTCAAAAAGAACAACGCTTTTCCATCCTCTAAGTGAAGCATCACTCTCATAAGAGAACAAAAACAGGATGTGTCAGACACATCAATGTCAGACTAATACACATTGCCAAAGTAATGTCAGCCTGCCGCTAACTATGCCTGTAACGCAATCAGTGATCTACTTCTGAATCACGTAATGGAGAAATGAAGAAAAATGTGCAAACGTGAACTTAAATGTCAATTTGCATACTTGTATTTGATATTTGATTAAGGTTTTGGAAAGATAATCTAGCATTAAATATACACATTTGTTTTCATGGTGTAGTATTGTTTTTAAGCATAAACTTTTTGAGATAAGGGTGGTATGGTCTTGTTAATCTGCTCCAAAGCTATTTCAGTGTCATGCACACATTATACACTAATTGGATTCCTGATGCATCTTTAAAAAGTAATTTCAAAACAGTAAGTAATCAGAGGCTTTGTCTTCAACACAAGACATTGCATCAGCAAAAAGTGTTTATTACTCAGCCACCTGTGTTATGCACAAAGCAATTTAACCAGACACAGTCCCTGCCCTGAGGAACTGTCTAAAGCCAGTGCCATTGTAATATTCAAAGACTGTGAGCTGAACAAATGACAAACACAGCATGCTAACATAATTAAAAACAAAAGCAACCATTCATAATGCGCTTTGAAGCAAAAGAGATATCATTTGATAAATGCCACATGATAACTTGGTAAATAATCAATACTATTGAACAAATAGCATGTAAAACAGTCATAGAATCTAGAGACAAAAAATTAAAGTACAAATACGGTTTCTTGATTAGAGTAAGTATAATATACACGGCACACTCCTTAAAAATGGGCTGCAGATCATTTGCTTGTTAACACTCAAATTTCTAGTGTCCTTTTTGTAAAAATTCCATTAGATTATGACCTTCTGGAAAGTGGAGATCCAGAGATACCCTTATTTAGTAATAGGTTTTTACCAAAGTTTCTCGCATAAAATACAGAATTTATGAAAGTGTTCAGGATCATTGTGAAGCAACAGCATAAAACAATAACAGAACAGGTTTTCTATAAGTGGAGAAGTTCCTTTTACATCTCCTTACCTTGTCCACTATTTAGCACTTATGTAGGATTTTGAATGCACTGAATTTTTTGCTGAACAGGAAATGTTAGAGGACCTTGGATTTTCCTACAGCATTTTCTCAGAATACATATTTCTCTTTTTAAATTTTATCTTTCACTAATATTTTTTCAATTGCAAAACAAAGGAATAAAATGAATTTTTAGATTAAAACACTTGAGTGCATCAGGTAAAGCAAAACTATTAGGTTATGGCTCTCTGAACTGCTATAGGCCTCCAGGGGCCCCCGTTTACGGAGATACACGAATACTGTTGAAACGAACCCTCAGAGTTGTGTGCCACTGTGACCTTGAGAGAGTCAAGACAGCATTCATGGTCCTCAGGAGAGACGATGGCAGCCGTTGCCTTCAGCTGTCCAAGTCTCCACTCAGCACCTCTTCGTCCTTCCAGTGGAGAACAAGCAGCTTATCACAAACACATTAGAGTGTCCATGGTACCCTTATAAATCTGCTCTAGACAAAAGCAATTACGGCCTTTCCATCCAGCCACAGAAAAGCTTTTTTCAATAAAATGATCAAACCAAAAATTTTATAAAATTAAATTGTTGAAATCTATTTTAAAACCTTGATGATAATCTCAAATCAGATATGTAGTCAGATATGCAATGTAAAAAAATACATCTTCAAACGTTTCTGCCTTTAAAGAGTCTTTTGGGGAAAGTAAGAATTATGAAGTATACAGCACAAGCCCAAATTTTTCAGGATCAAGACACATAATTAAATTTTCGTGTAACATGTAAGAGTGATTTTAGTAGGTCATTCATACTGCCTAAGATTCACAACTTGTGGAATCATTTTCAAGTAGCATGATACACACACACACACACACACACACACACACAGAATATTGCATTAAAGAAAGGGAGGAGATAAAATCCAAGTGGACAGAAAATAAATGTTTCATTTTATGTTTTCTGTAATAGGCTTACTAATGAGCCCCATAAAAGTCATACTCTGAAGAACTTTTAAATGTTAATATATTTGTAAATGTCTTTGTAGATGTGATTAAATTAAGAAGCTCTTGGAGAGATTATGCTAGATTATTGGGATAGTCCTTTTGCACTCATATGCATCCTTATGAGGAATATGAAGATAAAAGGAACCCGAGATGCAAAGATGAAACAAAAATATGAGAATGCTATGATTTGAGCTAAAAGGTAAGGAAGACAGCACAAATCAAAGAATAGCATCCTAGAAGTGATGAAGAAGAATTTTTTCCCTACAGATTTTGGGATGGTGTGGGGCAAAATTTTGCCATTATCCAGGTTTCTGTCCCATGAAATACCTCTTACACTTCAAGACTTGAGAACTGCTTGACTAATGTGTATTATTTTAAAACTTGATGTTTTTGGTACTTTGGTAGTATAGTCACAGCGAACTAACAAATCTACTTTCAGATACAAACCTAGAGTCTTTAAAAATTCATCAAATGATTTTTCTCCTGTCTAAAATTACTTAACATCACCTTCATGATGATGTAGTAAATTAGTCAATAAATCTTCATGCCTCTGTATTTATTTGATGTACTTCCAGCTTGTTCACTGGATCTTCCTTTAATTTCAGTTCTACACTTACATTTGAATCCTGTCTCATCTATACATTTGCAATGTCTTCTTTCATTTTTTTGTTTAATAATTCTGTAAGTTCTTGAATTTTCCCATAAGAAAATTGTAAATATTATGTCTTAATTTTGTAATATAAACATTTAAAATTTAAATATATTAGTTTTTTAGTTCATTGCTACTGGAACCTATTTTAACAAATTTGAAAGCATCAAAACATATTTAGTAATTTAATATTTCACAATTTAAGAAGTCAAACACATGGCTTGCTGGATTAAAATTTGTACCAGTCCGTAATGTATCTTGATTCTTATTTTTCCCATTGTCCTGCCCTCTGTTCTACCTCCAACCCCATACACATAAGCTTTGTTTCCATTTTTTTTCCTTTTACCATCAATGTTTCTTCTTTGCCTTCTTTGCTTTCCCTTGTCCGAACCCAGTTCTAACCAAGTTCTGTTTCCCTTTGAGCACTGTCTACCTGTTTCACAATATCTATCATACATTTTGAACCACATTTGCACTTTCAGCTTTTCACACTAGAGAAACTGTGTGAGAAATAAGACATGGATATGTACTTCCTATTTTAGTTAATCCTTAAAATGATTGATAGGTGATTATAATAAAACTCAGAAATAGTAACTGATCTGGCCAGGGCTATTGTGAAAACTGACCCTCTTTCAATTAGATAATCTCATATTTGAAAGTCAGATTTCCATTAGTATATTATGTGCAGTTGAAACCATGAATTTGATGTTTTAAAGACTCTGGGTGGACTTGTGGATAGTTTGGGGTGAGAACACGTGAATAGCTTCTCTGTTATACCCATAAGTCTCAAGAAAGGAATAGTGAACCTCCAGATAAAGATAATTAAACTGAAATGTGTAGACCAGTCAGTGACAATTCCCAAAAGTAATCTGGCCTTTGGCAGCCCTCTTATTTCCAAACTGTAATAGCCATAATCACCATCAGTATGCCTGCTATAAATGGGTTATTATTATACTTTTAATGCAAATACAGCTTGATATGCAAATTCAGGTTCAAGGTCAGTACCTTTTTCAAAACAAATTGATACTTTAAACAACTCTTGTATGGATCTTCTTGAATTAACAGTCAAGTTATATATTACCTTATTACATGAGATTACTTACATTCATTTTCTCTTCTTTCTTCTACAAATTGATTTTAAAGCCACTTATTCACATTTTAAATTATGACTTCTGGTATTTACATATGTCTTATAATCAATGTCAGGAGAAATGTACCAGATTATATGGAAGTTAAAATTTATCAACACTTCTGCTAATTACCCAGGGGGAAACTTCTCTGTACATCTTATTTGCTTTATGGTATTAATAATTTAGTTGTTTATTTACTAATTTTAATATGGTAGAAGTTTAAACTTTATTTAAACTGAGATCTCCAAGCAATTCTTAAAATGTTTTCAAAATTACAGTACTATGATCTAGCACTGAAATTCTTTTACATGTTCAGAAAATTGCCTGTCACATAGGAGACAGCATAAATCTAGATTGGCAGAAATTGCCAAAGTTCCCAGCACACAACCCATTGAAAGCTGGGAGTTTGTAGTGAATAGACTTTTTCACAATTAAGAAGAAGACACAGATGTCAACTGCTATCAAAACAAATGTGTTTTGGCAGAATTTCAGCAAAAGCTGGTTAATTTTCAAAAATATTTGATTCACTTAAGATAAAAACAAAACAAGCAGTTAGCCAAGTAGAAAGTACAGGAAGACTAATGTGATTCTTTAATATGATTAAAAATTATACACTTGATATGATAACTTAAGATTGTCACATAGAGTGAAGCTGAAAGATATCATTATATGTTAGAAGAGTGTCATGGTGGGTCAATAACTGTCAGTTATCTAGTTATGATTTCACAAAAGCCTTTGTATTCTGAAATTGAATTATATATTCAAATTCTGATTATCACACTTAAAAGGTAAAATGTGTGATAATAGTAAAGATATTATTAATCTAATTCATTAAATAATTGTTTTCCAGCTATGCATAGCAGTGCACAATTATAATCCAGGTTTTCCAGAAGGCTAAGACAGGAGAACAACAATTTCTAACTCATTCTGTATCACTTAGGAATTTATCAATATGCTGTCTCAAAATGAAAAACAAAATAAAGTCTGAGGGAATAATTCAGTTAAATGCCCCAAATTCAATCTCAGGTACTAGAAAAAATTATAGGTTATATTATCCAAAAATTGGTTCATTATAACTATAAGCTTCAAGAGAATGTGTTAGTAAAATTAGAATTAAATGTTCTGGTTAAATTTCCTCAGTGTTCTAAGGAATTAGTGGGCTATAATTCACTAGCTTCAGCCTCGTGCTGCTGTGAAAATTAGTGAGAGTGTGTAGAGAGAAAGATGTTCTTGTGAAAAGAAAGAGTTCAAGTTCAACCATCACTTCTAACATTGTACATCCACAGGCATTAAGATTTGATGTACTAAATAAAAGCGAATGACTTCCCAGAAGGATTATTAAATTGAAAAGTGGTCATCTGAGTTCAAAGGTCACATCTGCGTGTGTCAGAATCCTACATTATAAATTGGCCATGGTATAATTCTTTCAATACATAAAGATGTTGTTTTGGAAATCTCTGAAGAATATTTATTCAAGAGGGCTTTGTGGGTTTGGCACTTATTCCCCAGAATCAAAAGCTGTCCTTAGAGTTTATTAACTTCAACCCTCTTTCTATGGCTCCAGGAAAAAAAACAGTTCTTAAAATTTGGATTTCAAACACATAGAAAACAATGAGCTGTGAGTAGAAAGCTGCATATTTTGGATGGAGAGTTGCATAAGCTCATCAAGGATTACTTATGAAAATCTCTAACTATCCATTACTATTAATATTAGTTACTATTACAGTTACTGCACTTTAAGCTTCCAGTCACTTGGCCTTTCTCTCACTTGACAGAATTTGGTGGAAGAAAATAAATGCACTTAAATCTAGACAGAGGCACCTCCTCTTTGTCTCAGTGTTCTACCTTCTCATGCTCTGAGGCACAGGGGGCTGTTATGAGGGCAAATGGTTCAGAGAGACAATGGACAGGGGACCCCTGCCCTGGGATTTTGAGACATTTGTGGTGGCACTGTCTCTCCAGCCTCATTCTGCACTTTTTCTGTTTCATCAAACTAAACCAGATTTGACCTCCTGCAGCCAGCATCTGCATCCTCTTAGGACAGTTACTTTTCTGCAATTTATAAAGTGAGGTGAGTAGAAAAATGTTAAGCTTCTTTTTAGAAATTAGAATACCAATAGGAACTGGGACAGGCCAAAAAACAAAGCAAAACAAAAAAATAGGAATGGAAGGAGTTTCATTGAAAACTATATTTTTTAACCCAGAAGGCAGAGCAGTTACATTAGTGCTTAAATAAATATTTGTTGAAACATGTAGACAAATGAAATTGGGAATGAAAGCTTGATGGTCTTTATTCATCACAGAAAAATTTCATCGCCCTGTGACTGTTGTATGGTGCATGCCATTTTACAAAGCTGAGATTGTCTGAGGCTGGTGCTTATTACTTACTTTTGCCGAATTTCCTGGTATCACAAATGAATAACAGACATAGAAAAACTAAGTTAAGTGATAACATTTACTTTATTAAAATTTGTAAATCCACAAATCGAATGAAGTGAGTTACACAAAAGATACCTACTCCAGCAAATCTCTGCTGCAAGAACACCAAATCTTCGGTGTTACAGGGCAAGTTGATATTTCTTGTCCATGAGGTCCTTCACATCTCCCTTGCATACTTATTGCTTCATACATTCTAAATTTGAAAAATCTATTTCTTATTGAGTAACAATATATTCATTATCTTCATTTATGCTTGTGAGTCTACATTTATGTACCCTGATGCTATGGAAATCTCGTTTTCATAGTATTATTAACCACTTGCCAAAGACTATCTAATATAGGGTTTGTCTTTTGTTTTTCTACATTTCAAAATTATTTTATTTTTAGAAAACTTAGATATAGATATAGATGAAAATCCAACATATAGAAGCATGTTATGAAAAGTTGTGGCTTATCTCTCCATACCCACTGCAACAGCTCACCAGAAGCAAGAGATTTCATATTGTATGCTATTTAGTAATTCACCCACATTTATGATTTCTTGATGTTTATTTCATTTTTAATTTTACTTACTTGATATTATGATGGTTCACTTTTAAATGTTATGCACAAAATTCTATCTGTTGATGTTAGGACTTTATTGTTAACATCGAGCTACATTATTCTGTGTGTTGTACACCTCACCATTACTCTTGAATTCTTTTTTTTTTTTTTTGGAGACAGGATCTCGCTTTGTAGTTCAGGCTGGCCCTGAGCTCACTATGTAGCCCAGGGAAGCCTCCAACTCAGCAATCCTCCTGCCTCTGCCTCCTGAGTGCTGGGATTACAGGTGTGAGCCACCATGCCCGGCACTATGCTATGTGGTACTGATTTGCTGGTGGGCATGAGTCACCATGTATGTGGTTACTGGGGATCAAACCCAGGACTCTGTGCTTGCAAGGCAGGCACCAGAAGCACTGAGACAAATCTCCGGCCCTACTCTTGAATTCTTGACTATAATATACACAGCTGAGGTACATGAAACATTAGATTTTCACCTCTTATACAAATACTATAGCTGCTTTTAATTGATGAGGGATTCAACACTTTTTTTGTCTTTAACCTAATGCTTTCCAAACTCTCTCATACAAATATCTCTTTTAATATGAATATCATACAATTTCTATTAAGTGTTTTATTTTTATCTTGGAGAAATTTTCACAAGAACCTGTTTCTTCATATTTAATTTATTTTGATTTCAGTTTCTCTCTTATTAACATATCTCTAAAATGTCTCACATTTCATGAGTTTCAGATGCTACTTAACCCCATGCATTTGGTTTACTAATTAAAGGCCTTTATAGGGACCCACTACCTTCATTAAAAGTGTAGATGTTTTTCTGCTTAGTTTCTAGATTTTCTTCTTCAGAGAAAATTGGTCCAGTATCAACATGGCTGCCTCGAACTGGAAGTAATTCAAGGAGGCCCATGGCTCCCTGTTAATTCCATAGACATTCACTTAATCCTGTTCTGTCTCCTGAACAGGATTGTAACTTCATCTGAACTTGTACAAAGCCCTCTTTTCAACTTCTTGAGGAAGGAGATTTCTAAAATATTAAATAATGTTTGCTATACGAGCAAGACTGATAAAGAACCTTTGGAAATCACAAAACAGATATTCATTCTCCTTGCTACTAATGACAATATTACCTTCTTATAATCCACTCACATTCCTGAAACTTTCCATGAGTAGAACATTTCCTGTCCTTCTGCAAACATGACTCAGATGACTACTCTCTTGAGTTTCATCTTCATTCCAAGTTTGAAGCTTCTGTTAATATTTGTCTCTCCATCTCTAAAATTTAATTATCTATCACTTCTTGGCCTTTTGGCTAAGATCAAATGTAAAATTTAATTTTCTTTGGGATGCAGAGGCAAGAAGATTGCCATGAGTTCAAGGCTCACCTGGGCTATATAGTGACTTCAGGGCCAGCCTGAATTACAAAAGTGAGATCCTGTCTCACTGAATGAATGAATGAATGAATGAATGAATGAATGAATGCATTTAACTCTCTTTTTAGTGCATGTTAATGACATTTTAAAAATCCTTAAAAGAAATGCTAAAGAATTTCCAGAGAATGTGTAGATAGAAGCATATATTCAAGCCACCATGTTTGACTCTTTGTTCCCTCTGAAATCAATTTCTCATTAGTGAAACCTTCACCTTGCTGTCCTCACTAGACTGCAGTGCTCTTCATTTTTTCCTAATTATAAACGCATGATAATTTTATTTCCTAAAAGATGGACAGTACTTTGGTGTAGTTTCACAATCTTCAATGCCTTTCACTGAGTTAACTAAGCATAATATGGATTTAGAAATGTTTCTCTCTGAAGGCACTGAAATAGGAATTTTATGTAACTGGTGCAGAAAGCATCATTCTATATGTGATAAACAATTCCTTCCTACAGTCAGTCGTGGCTTAAAGTTGCTTATTTACATATACAGACTCTATACACTCTTTCTCCAAAGAACTTCACCTTTTCTAAAACATATTCTATTGACTCTTCTTTTGTGTGGGGGGGTTCTTTTATTTCTACAATTTAACTTCTTGCTTCTCTCTGAAATGATCCTGTTGCTACTTTATATGAATACGAAGGTACAGCTAGCAATGTAATGAGCCACACGATGTATTAACCTAAACTCTCCCATCAGAGTATCTGCCAGAAAAGAAATATTTATTATTCAGCAAATTTCACCACTGAAATTTTAAGGAGAAAGAAGAAATTTCAAGCTCTATATTGTTAATACAACAGTATCATCTGAGATGCTTTCCCTTAATGAGGCTGGTATTTGTTTTAATGAAGACTATAAAAGACTGGTAAAATTTGGAGAAGAAGTCAGGGCAGGAAAGATTATTTTGTGTTGATTTCAACACAAAATCCTATGCTCTTGGCCCAAATTTTTTAGAAAAATAGAATAAAAATATAATAAGAAAATATAATCAGATCTTTAATTCAGTTTTTAATGTTTCATTTCTCAGAATGGAACCTGAATGAAATATGGCAAAATGTTAGTATATTTTAATCTATTTGGGAGACGCACAAATATTTACGAGATTTTGTCTACATTTTAATATAGCTTAAAATGTCTTACATTTTCAACAAAAGAAAATGCCTATGAACTAATGCCTTTGAGTTTGAAAATCCCATACATATTTCATCTTAGAGAACAAGGTATGTGGTTATAAAGTAAAAATATCAGGCAAATCAGGATTTCCATGTATTGTTTCCATATCACAGTTTAGGTTTTATCCTAATATCTGATCCAACTTCATCTTTTATCAAAGAGATAACCTAAAGAGACAAAGAAATCAGTAAATTTGAAAAGAAGTGGCAATTGCAGTCTCCAAGAAAAATAGCAATATTATCATAGATATTTAAAAGTTGACCAAAATAATGTAATAATATTTCTTTCTATAGCACCATACTGTTCTGTGGAGGCAGATTCTAAGACCACATTGTACTTTCCCTGTTCTTTACTTGTGACTTGATATTTTTGTCAGTTTTTACTTTATCACACATTGTTTCCTGCTGTACATGCTTACATGTCTCTCATCCTTAGGATCATGTAGATGATAATATTAGCATTTAATAGAATTTTCATCTGGCTTTGTTAACATAGAATTTCCTAAAGAACTGAGGATTGGAAGAGCTTTTTTTTATTTTTTTTAAACATGGACCCCTAATTATCTTCCTACAGTACTCAGTACTAGTATCTCTCCCATGGAATATATCTTGAAATGATAAATTAGACGATTCCCCAAGGTGTATTCGAGAGCTAATATTAAATGATTCCATCATTTTGTTGAAATATCGCCCCTTCCAGTGCACTTGGTGGATGTTCTGCTGCAGCTTATTAAACAGCAGATGCTTAGGTGTCCTGCTGTCATCGAGGGAGCAGGTTTATTTTGTAGCAAGTGACACTTCCAGATGGTGAACTGGATGCAGTCTAGCAGGCTGTTGATGAAATGGCTGAGGATGTGGTGGAAGGAATTTGTGTAAGTTCGAATTTCATTCAAAATTAGAATATTAACAGCATGTTTTACACTCTCAACTAATTTGGGCTTAATAATAAGGTTCAGCTTTGTCTATGGAGTTCATAAACATCATACTTTATCATTTCACTCTACAATTGCTAATCAGAGTGTTACTATAGTTCTCTGTAGTACTTGGTACATTGTCTGACTTTGTAGACAGTGTTTCTTGCTGTTTCATAACTAAACTTTTGCCATATTTTGTACACCAGTGGAAACAGACGCTGCTCTTTAAGCTTTGCAGCTTGCAGAATTGATGCACTCTAAACACAGCAAACTATAGCTTTGCATCTCTTGTTTTTATTTTTGAATAAGGCAAAAAAATCACTCAATATTTTTTCTTAAAGGGTTTTTAAAATTCTCATTTGGAAAGTAATATTTCAATTTACACAATTAGGTGTTGGCATCAACATATAAATCTATGGTAATAAACAAGGAATAGAAACAAGGCTAAACCAAAGATATATTTAATAAATGAACTAATTGTATAAAATAAAGCACAAAATATACTTTTATAATCCATTTATGGTATTCAGAAACAAATGTGACATTGGCATAATTTCCTACCTTCTGCCTACTTGTCTGACAAGAATGGGATTCTATAATTGTCTCCCAGTATACGCTTCTCTTAACTGACTGAACTGGGATGTACCCATGCTTTCACTAATTACGTTCTTTTAGTTGCACAGCAGCACTTAGACAAAATACAAATTTTATCTGAGAATCCAGTTTAAGAATTTATTGTAGCAATTATCACAATAAAGCTATATGGTGTAGCATCATCTAAATATGAAAATAACCTTGGTATATATAGATATAGATATAGGAGACTAAGAGAAAAACGTTCAAAATTTACTAAAACATTTTAGTTATATATTTTTGTACAAAAATTACTCCCAATTTGCCAGTTTAAAATAATAGCCATTTATTACTTTCATGTCTGTGGGGAGGATGAGTTTTCAGTTCCAAATGGATGAAATGGAGCTGTTGGCAGAGTATGGTGCCTTGTGTTAAGTAAGGTTCTTGTACTTGTTAGCAAGTTTTTCTTTATTCTCTGTCATCAGGCTGATTTGTAACAGGGAGCTGGTTTGTCCTATGGTTAATGATCCAAGAGAGGACAAGGAAGAATATACAATGGAAAAGCCACAGTCTCTTTTATAAGGTACCTTTGAAAAAGACATTCCAATCTTTTGCAGTACTCTCTTGCTCAAAAGACAGTCTTTCAGTCTCAGTCTCTCTAAAGAAGAGATTTAGAGATGAGCATGCCTACCAGCAGGCAGGGGTCACCTGGGGCCGCCGTGGAGGGTAACTAACAGAGCTGTTTCTTACCTTAAGCAATTAAAGTAAATGTAACTTGGCTTGCAAGTGTTTTTATTAAAGCAGAAAATCAGCAGGGTATGACTGAGGCATTCAAGTCTGAACAATAAGGAATTGGAACCCCTCAAAAATATAAAACCCGGTGCTGCTAACTATGAAGCTGATAATGGATTGATGTTACAAAATTCTACAGAATGAGGATGGAGATGTTCTTCTGTGGAGATGTAACTGAACCTGAAGGGAAATATTTATGCATGTGGACATTAATGAACATTTACAAGAAGTAATAAAAACTCCATTTGGTGACATACCTTTACTTTTTACAGGTAATTTTAATGTCGTAGAGTAAAACAAACAAACAAAATATAAAGGTTTAAAAGCTTTAAAGTTGTATTTTACATTTCCTTCTAACAGTTTCAAGCAATTTTAAATTTGTGTCAGTATTAATTTGTATTCTTCATGATTTTATTTAATGCTAATTTTAATGTTGAGCAAAGCAAACAAACAAAATGTAAAGGTTTAAAATCTTTAAAGATGTATTTTACATTTCTTTCTAACAGTTTCAAGCAATTTTAAATTTGTGTCAGTATTAATTTGTATTCTTCATGATTTTATTTACTAAATTAGAAACCACTTGTCTTCTCTGAATAAGGAACAATAGATGATTTTAATCTTCCTCTGTTCTACAAAAGCCAATAATGAGCAGATGATGGGAATTATGTTTCTCTTCTCCTTAGAACCATATTTTCTTTGCTATGTTGAAGATTGACACTTAAATTTTATTTTTTTATCAGTCAAAAAGCCTCATGTAGAGCTGTTGATATGCACTGATATTTGAATTTGGTAATTATTAGTTAATATGTATAATATAAAGTAATTCAACAGATTGGTTCATCAGAAATGGGTAGGAGATATGTGTTGTTTGACACTCCTTGTTCAAAATCGAAATGGCCTCTCACACTACAGGTTAGAGCTTACCCTTGTGTAAATAATCTTAATTACTGTTTCATAACTAAACACTAAAACACAGCTAGTAAAGATTTTTTCCCATGTTGTTGGTTGTCTTCTAGCAGTGCCAGCGACTTCTTTGGCTGTGCAGAAGCTTTTCAGTAGGATGAGATCCCATTTGTTGATTCTTTCTGCTAGTTCTTGTGCTAGGGAGTTTTTATTCATAAAGTCTCTGCCTAAGCCAATGTCTCCAAGGTTTTACCAAGCCTGTTTACCAGCAGGCTTATTGTTTCTGTTTTAATGTTTAAGTCTCGTATCCACTGTGAGTTTAGTTTTGTGCATGGTGAAAGAGATAGGTCTAGCTTTAGCTTTTGGCAGGCTAAAGCCCAGTTTTTCCAGCAACATTTGTTAAATAGGCTGTCTTTCTTCCATTGGGGATGTTTGGCTCCTTTGT
>PVIC010027710.1:0-23680 GCA_004025085.1 Thryonomys swinderianus
GGGGGAAGAAAAAGTGGGCCACAGGTGGTCAACACACCATGGAATATCGTTCAGCCTTGAAAAGGAAGCAGTTCTGACCCCGGAACCTAAAATGCGGTGAACAAAGAGGAGAGACGCCTCAGTCAAAGAAAAACAAATCCCGCGGGAGGGATTCCAGTCTCAGGAGGGGCCCAGGGCGGCCAAACTCACGGGCAGGAAGTGGCAGCAGACTGCCAGGGGGCAGAGGAACACAGTCCGAGTCTAACGGGGACAGTTTCTGTCTCGCCACACGAAGAGTCCCAGGGCCGCATGGTGTTCACAGTTGAACAACATCAATCGCTTATGCCACCAAACAGGACGCTGAGAAGCCATTAAGATGGTAAATGTTACATGCATTTTACCGCAATAAAGGAAGAGTGTTGGGAAATAAATACACTGGTCCCTTGGGAAGGCAGTGTGGGGACACGGACGACCAGTGACAGGAAGAGTCCCGGCCTGTGGCAAAGGAACCGACTCTGGGAATTCACAGACGGAGACCTGCGTGTGTGTGAAAGCTGTCACCAGGAGGGGAGTCTGGGACGGGACAGGACATAACCCCTACCACGACTGCCCCTGAACAGTCGACACAAACTTGTCACGTAGCGGGAAAGCTGAGGGCAACATGCTGAGTGCAGAAAAGGGCTCAAGCAGTGTGTGTGTCGTCAGCTTTGTGTTTCCATGATTCCTAAGAGCGAGGCCGACCCAGAGCCGGTGATGCACACCTGTGATCCCAGCTACTCAGGAGGCTGAGGCAGGAGGATTGCGATTCCGAGGTCAGCCTGAGCCACTTGGCAAGACCCTGTGGCAAAGGAGAGACAGAGGCAGCAGGGACAGGGCTTGGGGCAGAGCATTAGCCTGGCACGCCTGTGCCTCAGGTTCAATGCCCAGCTCTGCAAAGGATCAGTGTTCTAACATACAGGAGGCACAGAGGAAAGATACCAAAGGCCAACTGCGTTTGTCCTCAGGACTTGGTGCGATTCTTTTCCTCCCTTTTCTGTTTTTCTGTATTTCCCACAATTTTCTCTCATAAAGCTTGTTCTAATTTAAAAACTGGAGAAAACACATTTTTTACACAATTTTTTAAAAAGCAACCACCCTGCCATGTTCTGTTTTAAGATGTTTTTCCACAGTTCCGTCGCAGCTCAGCTTGGCACCGGGCTCCAAGTCCCCTTCAAAGGAAGCCGGCGTCGCCAGCACAGCCGGGATCCCAGGGAGGCCGGGTCGGGCGCGAGAAGCAGCGGCCAGATGTGCGGGCCGAGGCCGAGGACGGCTTTCGCCCAGAGCGGAGATCAGAGCTGCTGGCGCGTGGGCGGGGCCGGGCCTGCCGGGGCTCGCGGCCCGAGGGGGCGGAGCTGCGCGGGTGGCGGGTGATGTTGGCCGGGAGAGCTAATTAGGAGCCCGGGAAGCAGCTTAATCCTGTGCTTCACCAGAAGCCCCTGGCACTTGGGGGCTGGGAAAGGAAAGAACGCTAACACCGTCTACGCGGTGCAGAGGATTCCTCTCGGAGCCCCGACGCAGACTCCCCAAGGCTTCCGGCTGTCGAGGCAGGTGTGTTCCCCTCAGAAATGGCACTGTTGTCTCTACTGTTCACCGGGAGACAGACACCTGCTGGGACACCATGGCCGCCCTCACCTCTGGGCCACCTGGTATGCTGTTCCCAATGCCTGGAATGCTGTTCTTCCGCTCACGCTGGGCTGGCTCCTGTGGAGCTCATGCCACTGCCCTGAGCACCTACTATGTGCTGGGCACCTTGCTAAGTACTTTGAGGCAGGCTCTCATTCTGGAGCCCAAGCTGACCTTGAATTTGCAGAGATCCTCCTGTCTCAGCCTCCTGAGCTCTGCCCATGCTGTCCTTTCTGCATGGGCACAGGTGAGCCCCTCACACAGTGTGTCCCTGTGTGCCACCAAGGGTGAAGAACACAATGCCACACACAGTACGGCCAAGTTGCTCCTTGACCGCAGGCCCCAGCCTTGTCCCCAGAGCCAGCTTCTCCTCCTCCTGGGGCCCTGCAGGGCCCAGAAGGGCAGCCTGGGAAGGGGCAAGGGCCCCCCCCCCCAGCTTCCCCCCGGGGTCCTAGGCCCTGTCCTCCGCAGCCCCAGGACACCGACACACAGCCAGCAGCGGCCTGCAGATCGGCCTCCGAGCGCAGGGCTTTATTTTGGGAAAATGGAAACAGAACAAAGCCCTTTAATTGGAGCCATCTGGGAGCAGGCAGTGGGGGAGGCTGGAGCCCCGCTGGGGACGCGGACAGTGTGTGGCTTCCCGTGGGGTCCCCAGCCCGGCCACCCACGGCCCGTCCCTCCTGGCAGTTCTGGGCGCCTCAGGCTCCCACGAGTGCAGGAACCCCAGCTGTGCGCTCCCCCCTTCCCGCCGACTACACTGAGTCCCGACATGCACTGCGACCGTCCGGCCCACGGTCTGACCAGGAGGCACAGGGACTTTGCCTGATGGTGCCTGGGCTCGGGCTAGGAAGGAGTCCAAACCTAACCGCGAAGGAAGAGGAGGCCAGGGACTCAGGGCCACTGTAGCCATAGGAGGACCACACAGGACCACTGTGGACCACAGGCATAGGAGGCTGAGGCAGGAAGATCTCCATGAGTTCGAGGACAGCCTGGGTTATAGAGGGCACCCCAGACTAAAGAGGGAGACCCTGTCTCACAAATAAATGACATATGTACAACACAAACGTTGCCATCTTAATCTTCAGATGTCTGCCCAGCGGTGATACATGTATTCACAGAGCAGTATAATCATCACCCACCCCACCCCGGAACACCGACATCTGCTCCATGAAACACTAACTCCCCCGTGTCCTCCCCAGCCCAGCTGTGGGCCGTGATTCCACCAGACAAAGGCCGAGTGCCCTGCCACCATTCATGGCTGAGCGCAGGACCAGCACATGGGGCACTCAATTGGTGTATGACCGCAACACGGGTTACCCTGAGGCAGGGAGAGGATGGGCGGCCAGGGTGGTGGGCTGCACAGGTCTTCATGGTGACCCTTTCACGGGCATGCAGAGGGTGGCAGCCCTACTGGGCAGGGGGGACTGGGCTATAGCCTCCACCCCCTTAGGCCCGGGCAAGGGGCCACTCCTGGGGCAGAGGGAGGCCAACCAGGGCACCACATCAACGGCCATTAACGCAGCGCAGAGGCCCCGGGAGCGGACAGTGTCAGGCCCGTCCCCAGCTCCAGGGGCCAAGGCAGACGCCCGCCCACTCCATAGGAAGATGCCGGAGCCATCTAGGCCCTAGGGAGCAGCAGGGGCCCCGAGTCGGTGCTTCTTCCCTGCAGGCCTCTCAGGTCCCAAAGCACGCTGGGCCGGCAGCGCCTGTCTTACCAGCTGCCACTGGCTTCAGGGCTCAGGGTCGCCAGGCCCCTGCGGGGCCCCACAGGCCATCTGCCAGCCACACCCTGAGGCTGAGGGCAGGTCCGGCGTCTGCACGGCTCTGGGGGCTGGGGACATGGTGCAGGGCGGAGGTAGGGGCGGTACAGCAACTCTGCCCCAGCCTGGGGGCTCAGGGGACTGGGGACTTGGGCATCTTTCTGAGGGTCCAGATGTGGGGCATCTTGGGATGGCATTTGAGCAGAAGGGGAGACCCCTGTCCTGTGCCCCACCAAGAGCCTGAGTAGACTAGGATCTTCCCAGGGTCAAGTCTTTCTGTGTTTAATTTTTCAGTACTAGGAATTGAACTCAGGGCCTTGTGCTTGCCAGGCAGGCATGATGACACTGAGCTAAATTCCCAGCCATAAATGTGTGTGTGTGTGTGCGTGCGCACACACGCATGTGCCTGCAAGGTAGGCACAGTACCACTGAGCTAAATCCCTGGCCCTCCTAAGTCTTAATTTATGTACTTTCATCTTTCATGATAGGGTCTTGCTCTGTAATCCAGGCTGTTTTTTAATTCCTTATGTAGTCCAGGCTGGCCTCAAACTCACAGAGATCCTCCTGCCTCAGCTTCTTGAGTACTGGGATGCCATGTGTGAACCTGTTCTCCTCCTTGAATAGTCCCCAATGACAGCCAGGCCCCCAGGCCCCCGCGGCCCCTTCACCAGCCTAGCCTGGGTCCTCAGCCACCTCAGAGGAGGCTGGGAGCGCTGGCCGCCCTGTGGCCTTCCGTCCCAGACAGGAAGCCCTGCCTGGCCACCGAAGGGGCTGAAACAGATGTGGGAGCCACAGGGGGCTGGGAAAGCAGCGACCTAGTCCTCCCTCCTCCCTCCTGCCCAGGCCTCCCCCCAAGCTCTGCACTCCCCGCGGGGACTGGCCAGAGCTCCACCCACTCCCCCTTCAGAGCCTTTGCTGGGGTCAGAGCAAGTGGGGGGGGCCTGGATCAGGGTTCCACGGGTCCTGCCCCCCAGCCCTCCTCCCCCAGTGTCGCGGAGTTCACCCCGAAGCCCAGGGCCGTCTGACTTCATTTTACTACTCACTACACAAATAGTTCCAGGCTTAACAACCTAACAGAGCGCTGGCCAGGGCAAGACAAGCTGGAGTGCACGTGCGCGTGAGTGTTCATGTGCGCGTGCGTGTGTGTGTGTGTATGCATGTGTGGGCCATGCTGCCTCCACACTGCAGGACAGGGTCCTCGTGGGCCTCAGGTCCCTGCCCACGGAAGCATCAGTGCCACCTGCTCTAACAATGAGTACTCACTCAGGAGTCTGCCCGCCCACCTCCTCACCCTGCGCCCTGGGCGCTGCCGCCCCGTGGCTGCCCTGGGCTGAGGCCTCCAGGCGTCGGGGCCCCCTACACACGCGACACTCTGACACGGAACACCAGGTCCCGCCCTGTCACACAGTCCAGCCCCTGTGGCCTGGTGCTCCTGCGGCCCCGCCCATCCCACCCACAAGCCCCACCTCGTGGGCCAGAGAGCAAGAGAGGGTGACCCAGCCGCTGGGGTAGCAGCCCCTGTTCTCGAGGGGCACAGAGTCCCCCGGGTCTTCTCGGGCCCTTCACAGCGCCCCGGGCAAGAGCTAACCAAGTGTGGGCGGGACAGTTCACACCGCATTTCTTCTCAGACCCAGATGTCCCCAGAAGTCCGTGCCCAGCGGTGTCTCTGGGCAGATGGCTGACCTCTGCGGCCCGATTCTCATCTGGAAGATGGGGCACAGCTCCATCACCCCCTCTCCACAATCTCTGGCTCGGGACATGTTTTGGAAGTCAGAGGTAGACAGAGCTCACAAAGATGCCTGCCTCGGACACAGTCATCTGGCGTCCTGTACGGGCTGCAGGCTGGACTCGGACGGGCTTCTGGGGCCAATGTGGGAGACTCGCCCTCACCAGGGGAAGCCAAGCTCACAAATGGAGACCAGTCAGGGCTCACCGTCAAGCGGAATTAGAGAAACACTGAGTTATCCATGCTTTAGGAGGGTTTGATCCCACAAACACCCCTCCCCGCGAAGGCAGGAAGGGTGGCAGCACAGGGAGGGGCCCGAGGGGGCATGGGGTGGGGCGCACTTGGGGGCAGGTGGAGATCTGGTTCCAGGGCCCAAGGCTTCCGAGGCCTGGCCCGGGCTGGCGGCGGTCTTGGGCAAGGCAGAGTGGCCCTACCGCCATGCCCGCACGGCCCACCCAGCCCGGGGTCTCCGCGGTCCGCCCTTCCTGCCAGGGCCGCCCCCACGGCCCCCTTACCGAGGCGCAGGGTGAGGCTGACGGAGGTGGGGTACTGCACCCCCGCGGCCATGGACGGGCTCTGCCACCAGGTGCTGTCGTCCGGGCTGTGGAAGTCGGTGAGGTAGGAGGCGTTGTGGTGGCGCGCGGGGTCGGCCGCGTCGCAGCGCTGGCACCGGGTCCCCGCGGCGGGCGCGCGCACGTGCGGGCAGAAGTCCTCGGCCGCCGGGGTCCCGCAGGTGTGCGACGCCGCCGCGCGCCGCCCGAACGCCGCGTTCTCGAACTCGGGCCGGCAGCGCCGCGCCCGCCCCGCGCCGTCGTAGCAGCCGCCCGCGCCCGCCGAGCCCGCCGAGCCCGCCGTGCCCGCCAGCGCCGCCAGCGCCAGGCCCAGCGCCAGGCCGAGCGCCGCCATGGCCGCTCTGCCCCGCTCTGCCCGGCTCTGCCCCGCTCCGCTCTGCCCCGCGCCGGCCTCGGGGCGCGGGCCGCCTCCCCTTCCGGGCGGGACCGCGGGCGGGGCGGGCGCGCAGAACCGTCCGCCCCTGCGGCTCTGGGCCGTCGCACTCGGAGCTGTAGGAGGGTCCCGAGCTCGGCACGGTGCACGCCCCTGCGCCCCTCTGGTCCCCAGAGAGAAGGCGCGCAGAGCCCGGCATGGTGGCGCAAGCCTGTGATCCGAGCATTCAGGAGGCCGATGCAGGAGGATCCCCGCGAGCTCGCCGCCAGCCTGGGCTACACAGGGAGACCCTGTCTCAAACAAAAAAAGGCGGCACCCCGGTCTTTCCAGAGCTTTATCTTTTGCCAACCCCCTCCCAGCACCGCTGGCCGCTAGGAGCAGGTTCGGGAGAAGCCGCCTCCCACCCGGGGCTCCGGGACCCTGGAGGTGGCTCTGGCTCGGGCTGCTCCCTGCGGCCAGAGCAGAGACGCGACTGACCTTGGTGTTCGTGATAAGGGTGCGTCTTGCCCCCGGTACCACCTCAGAGAGGACTTCCTGCCGCCCCCCCCCCCCGTGTAAGAAGTAAATCGAGGGAGAAAAACATGCCCTTATCAATAGCTGCTAGAGGAAGCATTTGATTACATTTAGCAACCATTCCCAGGAAAACTAAGAAAAAATAGAAACGCAAAATGTGATGAAAATTCAGGAAATATTTACATTTAAAAATTAAAAGTCTTATTACAGTAAATGACATACTGACTTTAACCCCTCCCACTCCCTGTGCTTGCCAGGACGGGAAGCGGTTCTGGGTGACCTCTTTCATGTCTTTACAGGGTGCGAGTAAAAAAATGCAATGAGTTCACTGCTCGTGGCGTAATTCACCTGTAATCCGGCTGTTGGAGGCTGAAGCAGGAGGAGGACCATGAGTTCAAGGCCAGCATGGGCTACATAGTGAGTTCAAGGCTGGTCTGAACTACGTGCCGAGTCCCTATCTCCGATAAATAAAATCATGATGAATTCATCAGACTTGGTACTGTGGGACCAGAATTATGTTCAGATCAGTGGGGAGAGTTTTCAGGAGGATTCATGGCAATGTGTCTTTTACTGTGAAACTTTAAAAAAAATTTAAACCTTCACCCTGCACTTTGATCACACTTTGTATCCCTCCTAAACTTGCTAAGGGCTATTTTTTCAGTGAGCATCCTATTAAACTGAAATTCGAATAGTCTTTCCACTGAGATTAGATAAAAGCTGGGGGAGGCATTAAGGAAAAGTTTGAGAAGCAATAGCAACTGTAGTGCAGTGGTTAACTAGCAGCCATGTAATTTTTTTTTACTTTTTTTTTTCCTCTTTTGAGGTACCAGGGCTTGAACTTGGGTCCTTGTGCTTCCAAGGTAGGCATGGTACCACTTGAGCTAAATCCCCAGCCCAACTAGCAGCCATTTAAATGTCATTAAAACAGCGTGGTTCTAGGAAAGGCCACAGCACAGATTCACAGAGTTGATGACATTCCACAAGTAGATTAAGTAGGGTCAGTATATAAAACCGCTACTGGTATTTCAGAAATTCTAACTAATGCAATAAGGCAAAAAAAATCAAATTACATGAAGATTTTTGCCTTTTGTTTCTCTGAAGACAAAGCTCGACAATATAAGCAATTCTTTTGAAGGATTATTATGTGATGCTTAATAAAGTCAGTGAACACAGAAAACAGCACAAAGCCAGCACCAAAAGCCATCAGGAAATGCAGCCCAGGATGCCGTTCAGCACAGTGGCACAAATGATAAGATACCTGACAATAAATCTAGCATGAAATGTGCAAGATACAAAAATTACAAAACTTTATTGATAATTGATAGATAAAACACCCAAGAAAGACCCCAGCTTCTATTTTAATGGTATTACAAAGATTTAAATACATAAACTATTTCCAAGTTAAATTAATATAATTCCAGGTTATGTTGTGTGGGCTTTATGAAAGCTTCTTCACTAAAATTTGCTTTGATGGTCAAGAATATGATGGCATCACCTGTCAGGGGCCTGTTCACATACTCCTAGCCGGGTTCTGCTCCTTTCCACTTTATCTACCAAGTACAGCAGTTATAGTGGCCCAAAGTACATTTCAGTACCCACAAAATGTCCTATTTCTTTGTTTGTTTGTTTCTTTCTTTCTTTCTTTTTCTTGAAACAAGCTCTCACCATGAAATTTCGGCTGGCCTTGAACTCCACGCTAGCCTCAACCTCATAGCTATCCTCCTGCCTCAGCCTCCTAAATGCTAGGATTGTAGTTATGTGCCACTGTGCCCAGCTCCTATGTATTTTTAAAGTAAAAAAAAATGAACTTTTAGATAGAAGTGTTTCAATATATATTAATATGTCTTTCTTTATATCAATGCAGTTGTCAAACACAATTTTTAAAATTCTTTTTTTTTTTTTTTTTTTTTTTTTGAGACAGGGTCTCACTTTGTAGTTCGGGCTGGCTCTGAGCTCACTATGTAGCCCAGGCAAGCCTGGAACTCAGCAATCCTCCTGTCTCTGTCTCCCGAGTGCTGGGATTACAGGCATGAGCCGCCACACCCGACACTGTGGTATGTGGTATTGATTGCTGGTGGGTGTGAGTCTCCACGCCCACCATTGTATGTGGTTTCCGGGGATCGAACTCAGGACCTTGCGCTTGCTAGGCAGGCGCCAGAACCACTGAGCTGATCCTCCAGCCCATTTTTAAAATTCTTAATTAACGCTGACACATATACAACACAAAACTCACAATCTTGGCCATGTACAAATTACAGTTGTAGTATTAGGTATGCACCTTGTCCAGCCATTGTTACCATCCTCCTCCAGAACCCTCAGAGCTTGCAAACTAACTCTGTACCCATTAAATAACAACTCTCCAGATCCTTCTTTCCCCGATGAAATATATTTTACTATTTCCTCCGAATAAATGGAACAAATGCCGAGGACCACGGTAACTGGCTGGTGTCACGGGCACTAGGTGGAGTTGACAGTCCCCAGGATGTAACGGTTTGCGGTATCTGGCTGTGGGGGCCGTGCAGTGCGGGAGACTGAGACAGGAAAACGCACGTTCAAGTCACCTTCGGGGAACCTGGCCGACATGGAGGCAGCGGGGCGGGGGGGGGGGGATCAGAGCGGGGAATGGTGCTTACCGGAACAGCGGAATTTGCTGGTTCTTAGTGTCACTGATGAATTTAAGAGAGAAAAAAGGGATTATCCTTTGAGATCTGTGACCAACCCAAAGCAAAATTTGAAACCCAGAATGCCTTGCGGGCAACAGCAGCTCCAAACCCGCCCCTTGTGGTGGTCACGGGGCAAGTCAACTAAGGACTGGACTCAGAGTCTGTGGATGGACCGGACTCTGGAGAGAACAGGCAAGGGCCTTGTGAGCGGCAGGTCCGGGACGAAGTCTGAGCTTGGCTCACTCCCCGGGCAGCTTCAGGACTGACGCCACCTTCAGTGGCCCACGGACGGCAGTCCCAGTGGGAGGAGGGTGCACAGGACACGTGGACCGCGCCGAGGGACTTAGCAGCTTGTGCAGCAAGACTGAGCGCTGCCGACAGGCAAAAGGCTCCGTGGGGACCTCTACTCCGCGCCCAGCGGGGGACTGTGAGGGGGCGGGGCGTCCTTCCTTTCTGGCTCCAGGGCACAGCAGATGCCCCAGGCCTGGCTAATAATTTTCAATCAAGGCCTCTGCTTGAACAAATTAATTGTTCACCTTCTCAGTTCCACCGACGAGGCTTTTATTGATTTGCTTGCGTGAGCAGGACAGAGGGCCCGTGCTGCATGACACAGAAGCCATTACCAGAGCCGCTGGGCGTCGGACGGGCCTGGGCCCAGAACCTGCCTCCCCTGCCCGTGGGACTGTGGAGACCCTCAGCCTCCCAGCCTCCCAGGGTGCTGTCCTGGCTACAGAGCCTGCTGCCGAGTGCTGCTCCTCCCAGAGGCCTCTGTGGCATGAACCGGACGTGGGTGGTATCCTCAGTGGAGATTTGGAAGTGAGGACACAGGCCGTCTTCTGTCCCTCTGGCTGGTTCTTCCCATGTCCCCAGGTCCCCAGCATGTGTCGTGAGACCGTTGGACGGTGGTGGCGACAGTGGCTGTGGCTTCCGGATTCGTCCCTGGCTGTGGGTGGCTTTGGGAGGGAGGTCGGGGCCACAGAGCCGGAGTGTCCTCGGTGCCAGCTCCTCTTGGCCCTGCCCCTGAGCACCCAGGAACCTGTCCCCAGTCCTTTTTGCATCTGAGAAATGCCCCCTGCCGTGAAATACAGACCCTGTGCCATGGAGCCCTCTGAGTGGCAAGAGAGAGAACAGCCCAAGAAACAGCCAGGACTTCCTGAGGTGGCATCAGCCCGCGCAGACTGGGCTCCAAATAGACTTGGCAAAGGGCTTGGGTACAGCTCGGGGCAAGGCGCAGAGCAAGTCCTCACATTCCGTAACGGCTCGAGAAAACGTTTGAAAAGCCTGGGTGCTGGCTCCGTGCTGACAGCGATTTGTTCCTCAGCAAACGTGTGCCAACCCCGCTCTGTGCCCTCACTGTGCCGGCTGGGCATGGGGCTCCTGCCCCCATGGCTCCCGCTGTCCCCCAGCCTGCTCGGAGTGTCCAGGGCGAGCGAAGGCAGCTCTCATTGGGCAGGGCTCAGATCTCAGCTCTTTCCATGTGCCTATGGGGGTGGCCACCCTTGCCCAGGGTCTGCCCGCAGGGTGCCCTGCCTGGGCTTCCCCACTCTGGCCTCCTCTGCCTGGCATTCAGTCACCACCAGCCATCAGGCACTAGGCTGCCACATTAGCTGCAGGATGGAACTGGGCTCTCGCCCCCTGGTGGCCAAGGACCCTTGACTGTCACTGAGCAGCGGCAGGACTGGCCACCAGCTCTGAGGCCAGGGACAAAGCTCTGCCTGCTCTGCCATGCATGCGTGCTGTGTGTGCATGTGGGTGTGTGTGTGTACATGCGTGTGCATCGAGATTGCATTGTCCACATGGATAAACTAAGGCTTGTAACTGGTCACTTTCTTAGGGGATGTGACCCAGCCTTTCCGTCACTGGCTGACTCCTAGGACGCAGCTCAGGGAAAGGCTGGGGTCCACAGGACTCGGGGGCCAAAGTGAGCCCCCCAAGGCCTTGCGGTGTCTGCGCACTCAAGCTCGGGGACATTGAGTGTATCTGTGTTACCTGGAAGGACCCGGAAGGGGCCAGACAATGACAGAGTCCCTGTGCAGACAGGACAAGGAGAGGCCCCGCCTCCCACCGTGGGGCGCCCTGAGCCGCCTTCCCGCAGACCTGCCGCCCCAGCCAGCCATCTGCCCCCAAAGCCAGGGGCCCCCACATGCGTGTGACCAGAACCACAGAAACCACTGCCTCAGTTTCCCCACAGCCTGGAGCTGACCCCCCAGGTCCCCACTGCACCCCCGCCAGGGTCAGAGCCAACTGTGCGCCTGCGGGGTGGGAGTCCTGGCCCCACCAGAGTCCACACTCGTCGTCGGCTGGAGGGCTGGTGCCTCTGTCAGTAAGAGCCTTGGGGCTTGAGGGCCCGGCTCCGGCTGGAGCTCCTGTCCCCCCCCCTGCCCTGAGGCCCTCTGGGAACAGTGGCGGGGGGGGGGGGAGGCTGGAGGGGGCAGAACAGAGCAGCCCACAGTGGGCTGGCCTGGTGGAAGCCACCAGCAAGGGTTAAAGCCTTCAGGCAGGAGGAGGGAGGACAGCCTGTTGTTCCGATTTGCTTAATGAACGTTAATTAAGGAGACAGAAGACAGTGATTCCTCCAGGACAGAGATGAAAGGCCGGTTAATTAAATCTGGGGAGATCACCAGGGCTCCTGATGCCTCCTGACAGACAGCTCCCAGCCCACTGGAGCCCAGAGCTGGGCACTGGCAGGGGAAGCGCTGCTCTTAGCCTGGGCTCTGCCCCAGAGGCCCAGACTGGAGGCCTGGCTGGGCCCAGATGCGCCATGATTTCTCAGGTGGAGGGAGCGGTGCCTCAGTTTCCCCCATGCCCTGCCCAGCAAGAGCATTGGCCTAGGTGGTTTCTGATGATTCCCTTCTCGGCCACGAGGCTCCCTGTCTGTGTTCTCTGCCTGCATGTCGGGGCCTGAGTCTCTCCTTTCGTCAAGTGGGGAGAAGCCACTCACTCTGAGGCACAAAGAACTGCAGGGACTCTGCCGAGACCACCCTACCTAGTGCCAGCAAGGCAGTGCCCAGGTCCTGTGGTCTTTTCTTTGTCATTCTCCACCCATCCGCCCACCCGCTCATCCACTCTCCGGTCCACCCACCCATCCATCCATCTACCCACCCATTCTTCTCTCTATCCATCCACTCCCCCCACCGCTGGGGAGCCTGCCCTGGCCTGCCTGGCGTGGGCACTGTGGCCACCATGGGGCAGGCAGTAAATAACTGATCTCCTGGGACTCGGAGACAAACAGAGGAGTCTGGGCTGGCTGGTCACAGGGGCCGGAGACAGTGGAGAGGCCGCATGAGACCGAGGAGGGTGGGCGGTCCCGGCGGGCTCCTGGAGGAGGCGGCCGCTCGGCAGAGGCCCGCAGGACGAGGCTGGAGGCAGGGGACGGGCGGGCTCGCGCTGATGGGAGTGGACAAGGGAATTTAAGCTGTCAGGCTCACTGAGCGTCTCCTCCCCAGGAGGCGATGAGTGCGGACAGGCTGGGGACATGGGTGGCCTGCGGACATGCCGCCCCCCAGCCCAGCCACTGTCTCAGCCCAAGCCGAGGCGGGCAGCCCTGAGTAGCCCTTTGAGCCGAGGGTCCAAATGGGGAAAATGTGTCTTGCTGAGGGGCAAGGCCGTGGTGGGCTGGCAGGGAGGCCGTGGTGTCTGTCCATCTGTGCATCCATCCATCTGTTGCCCGTTTGTTCATCCATTTGTCCATCCATCTCTCTGTGGGTCTGTCCATCCGCTTCTCTGGCTGTTCCTGAGACCCTGGGGCTGGGCTGCCGGTGGAGGCAGGGGACAGAGTGATGAATGCTGAGCAGATGCTCCTGCGCTTGGGGTCCAGCACGGAGCGACCCAGGCGACCCGCAGTTCAGGGCAGCGGGAGGGAGCAGAGCCCCAGCCGGGCTTCCTGGGGAGCCACGAGGGAAAAGCTCGAAGGCCAGGCCGAGGGCGGGGTGGCAGAGGAGAGGCTCGCTTGGGCAGAAGCCGGGGAGGAGCACAGGGTGAGGCCCGTGCTCTGCTGGGAGACCTGACGTCCCGGAGCCTCAGGGACCCGGTGAGAGGCTAAGACGGCGGGGCCAGCGTGCGCAGGAAGGCAGCCCACAGGCAGGCCGGGACGGAGCGGCCTCTGCAGGAGGAGAGCTGGGCGCCCGAGGTTGTCGCGGGGTGGCCCGTGTGACTTCCCCCCGCCCGGCGCCCAGGCCACTGTGGGTCCCGGTAAGTCCCTCCCTCTGGGCCGGAGCTCCCCCAAGGGTGGGCTCGAGCCTGGCTGGCAGCGGCTCCTGCCCAGATCTCTCAGGGGCCCAGGCTGCCCCCTCCCTGCCCCAGCCTCTGCCCTCTCCCCGGCTTCCTCAGGCCCCCCAAATTCCTCATGGGTGTTACCCCCAGACGCTACCTGCTCGGCCAGCATGCCAGGGGCCGTCGCAGCAGGGCTGGCCGTGACCTGCTGTGGTAACTGAGCCCGCAGCTTCCTTGCTTCCTTGGGTCTCTGGTCACCCCAGAGAGACTGAGGCAGAGGCTGGCTCTGCGGCCCCCTTGTCCAGGGCAGAGGTGTGACCTGGTCACCTGCTGTCCCCACTTCTCTGATGGCATCTGCCCTCCCTCCCTGGCCCTCTGCTGGCCCGGCTGCCCCGACCTCCTTCCCCAGAGCATGAAGCGGCACCCACACCTGCAGCCTCCTCCACTGCCACCCCGTTCAGGGTGCCACGGAAAGGCCCCAGTCCACCCCATGGTGGCCTCCAGGTCCCACAACCCCAAGCTGGACCTGACTGCTCCCACCCCCATGGTGCTGACTTCCTGGCTGCCGCCGCTCATGGGGGACACCGTTCCGCACCGCAGGGAAGCTGTCTGGAAACAATAATTGTGTTCTGAGCTCTTTCTGCTGAGGGCAAGAAAACAGCAATTGTAAGTCACCAGCAGAACCTGGTGTGTGTACGTGTGTGTGTGAGTATGTGTGTGTGCGCGCGTGCACACGCACGTGCGCATGAGGAAAGCAGCAACTGCAGGCTGGAGAGGCCAGGGATTCAGAACGCTGTGCACACCTCTGGGAGCACGTGGGGACCCCAGAACTGACAGGGTCCCTGTTCTGTGCATGGGGCCCAGCCAACCGTCCAGGGGCCCCGTTGGTTACCTTTTGGGAACCGTGAGCTCTCAGACCCAGCTTCTGAGCCTGACTCCAGAGCTCCTGCCTCTCTGGCCGCCTCCAGCCCCCCAACAAACCTGACCCCCTCCTGCCCCAGGACCTTTGCACCCGCTGGCCCCTCTCTTTTCTCACAGGGTGACTCCAGTTCCTCCTCTAGGCCTCAGGGTGCTCTCACTTCCTCTGGGACTCTCTCCCCACCCCCTCCTCTCGGCACCACGCCTTCTCCTTTACGACACATCTGACACTCATCGTTAAAGGGTTGTTTCGTGTCCCTCTTTCCCGCTAGACAGAGGATGATGGTCTGGCGTTTCCTCGTGTGCCTGACTCACATCCCAGAAGTGGCAGTGGTTGGCGCTTGTAAATAGCACGGGGCCGGGCAGCACGGGAACCAGGGGTGTGTGGAAGGAGGAGGAGCAGGTCGCTGGCCCTGTGGCAGGCAGGTGAAGGCCAAGGGCAGGAAAGTGCTCTGTGAGCGCTTCTCCCGCACCAGGCTTTATTTTGGGAGCCTGAACTTTCCAAATGTCAGGCAGAGGCGGATTCTGCGGGGCCTTGGGGAGCCCATTAGCATTCCTGCGCTCTGCTAACGGTCGGCTCGCACAGGCGCAGGCACTTGTGCGGCCTGCTGGGGCCCAGCGGAGGCCAAGGCCTGGCGAGCTGGGAAATCGGAACAGAGCTGTGATCTCTGCCCAGCCCGGGGCCCTCCGGGCGCTTGGGTGGCAGGGCTGGATACGGTGTGACCAGGGCACCTCTCCGCCAAGTGAGCTCGTCTCCAAACCCCCGGCTGGGGTCCTGCCGCCCACCTCTCCTGCCCCTGGGAAGTCCCCAGTGACAACTCTGCTGCCGCTGGGAGCTCACACGCGTGCGCCGTTCCCGCGGCTTCCAGAGGGCTCTCAGCTGAGGTCAGGACCTCCCAGCTTGCGGGGGTCCCTACGCCCAGCAGGGCGCGTGCTGCAGAGCGACACTTCAGAGGCGCGTGAGTGGGCACAGAGGCCTGGGGGAGGGGGGAGGGCGGGAGCGTGTGTCTGTGTGTGGTTGTGCGTGCATGGGGCGTGGTGTGTGTGTGTAGCTGTACCGGGTGTGTGTGTGGGTGTCTGTGTGCCTGGGTGCACCTGTGGCACATCTGGACGGGGCAGTGTGTGTGTGGCAGAGGCTGGGGGGTCCACTGCAGCCCACTGAGGTTCAGGGACCAGGGGTCCCCATGAGTTGGGGCACAGAAACCACCCCGAGATCTCCCTCTAGGTCACAGCAGGGCACGGCTGTCACTGAGGGCAGGGGCGTGGCTGCCAGCTCCCACAGCTCCCTGCACAAACCTTGCCAGGCCAGCAGTCCCTGTGCCAGCTGCACGCAGGGCCTCCTGACCTCTTCCGAGTGGCTGGGGAGAAAACTGTCCCCGTCTCAGAGGGGGATGCGAGGTGCAGGCACGAGGATTCACCAGGTGCGGGCACTGGGCTTCGGCCCTAGAGCGGCTGGGCGTGGAAGCGAGAAGTCGAGTCCATGAGACCGCAGGCGGGCAGCGCGTGCCACGGGTGCACGAGGCCAGGACACGCTCTCCCAGACCTCGGGGTCCCTGCCAGTGGTGCCAGAGCAGAGCGGGCTCAGTCCAAGGAGGGACGCCGTGGCCTGCGGCAGGGAGAGGACAGGCAGGGCGGCCTGCCAACAGAGGCCCTTAAATAACGGGAGTGACCAGCGCGTCTGCTGCTGTCCTGGCCGGGGGACAGGCTCTGGCTTTATAACCTGTGATCGATGGGCCTAATATGGGATTGGAGAACCCGGCTGGCAGCCCCAGCCTGGCCTGCCGGCTGCCATTCGCCCATATATTTATTTATTTATGCGTTCTCCTCCGTGGCAAAAGCCCAAAAACAATAAAAGAAATTGAATTGCATATCAGATGGGACATCAGAGGGAGATACTGCCATAAATCGCACCGTATTTATTCCATAAATATCAGCGCCTCCTGAATAGCCAGTGCTGTGATGAAGTTATAATCAGAGTCTGGTCCCTGATGCCCCTGCCAGCTCCTCCTCCACGCAAACTGGCCCTGTCCCCAAAACCAATAACAGCATCCTCAGGCCACCTGCCTTGATGGTACCAGGCATCTGCTTGCCCCAGCTCAACCCCTAAAAGTGACCGCAGGGCCATGAGAGAGAGTAGGAGGTGGCTGGCACTCTAGACTGCCCAGGCTGGGGTGGCTTGAACCTAGGGAGCAGATTTAATCTCTCTTTCCCACCTGCCACTTACTATACCATAACCTGGTGGTAGCCACCGATTCTCTCTCGCTGTACTGCTGTTTCTTTGGTGTGTGTGTGTATTAAGCAGCTTTCTGTTACTATGACGAATACCCCAGAATGTTGAGTACTTATAAAGAGAAAAGGTTTATTTCAGCTCCATGTTGGAGGTTCCAGTCACTTGGAAGGTGTTTCTAAGCAAAAAGTCACTCACAGCCAGGACCAAAAGAGGAAGAAGTGGAGGATGGGGTCCTCCTATGCCTTCTGAGGCCAGGACAGCCTCCATGAGGTCCACCTTTTAGAGGCACACCACCTGCCAGAGCATGCATCCGATGGGACATCAGAGGGAGATACCGCCATAAATCGCACCGTGTCTATTTCCTGTTTGTCCCTGTAATGTGTGTGTGTGAGACTCGCATGTATCATCTGGGGTTATTTTGAAGAAAATGGCATGATGTTTTGATCTTGGTTTTGGAGACAAAGTCCTACTCTGTGACTCAGGTTGGCCTTGAGCCTGCTGCGATCCTCCTGCTTCAGCCTCCTAAGTCCTGGGATGACAGGCATGTAACATTCTCATGTGAGATTCAGGGGGATATCAATGCTCATTTCCCCCCGGGCCCGGGCCACAGCACACATGCAGGGTCCCTGGGGAGACAGATGCTGAGCGCCAGGAAACGCTGTGTGCTCTTCCACCGAGGCTGGGACAGCTCGGGTCCCGCCACTCCATGCCCGCTCCACCCCCGTGGTGCCGTCCTTCCGGTGGGACGCGCACCCAGAGTGCACTGCAGTCTGTGGCCCCAGCGCCGAGCCTTTCCTCGACGCCCCCTGGCTCGGGGCCACCCCTCCCCCACCACTCTGCCTCCTCTCTGGTACCTGCCCCCACCCGCCGAGGTTCCCGTGTGTTCACGGTGACGTGAGGAACAGAGGAAAGGCCTCTGAATACGCTGGTGGCAGGTAACATGGCATTTCTGGTAAGAGCCGCTTTACTTTCTAATGGAGGTGAAATGCACATAACATAAAATTAACTGTTTTCCAGCCTGCATTTGCTGTGTGGCGGGAACGGCGCCCCTGGTGTCCCAAGTCACAGCGCCATTTTACCGCGGCCGCGTCAGCCTCTGCGGAGACCTCAATGCCCTGCCCCTCGTTACTTTTCTCGAAACAACCCAGTTCCCCGAGCGTCTCCACACACTTCCGGCCCGAGGCTCGCTGGACCCGGCCTCCCGCCTGCCGTGTGCTGCGGACGGTCACAGTGCGCTGTGTGCAGCCGGCCGGGTCGGGCAGGGTCTGCCCAGCGTGTGCCCCGCGGAGCCACCCTGGCCTGGCGGGGACACAGGGCCAGCGGGGACTCCGGTGCTCGGGGTGTCCTGCCCGGTGTGGCAGGTGCCTAGAGGTGGGAAAGCGAGGGGAATCTGCGCTACCACCCCGCATGGCCAGCTGGCTCCCTTTCTGCCCTCAAGAGTCTCTTTCCTCCTCCTTAGGCTACAAGTTGGGGGAGGGGAAGACGACCCAATTTATTTGGCGACAAATAAAGAGCCGCCACACTTAAGGGGGGGGGAGTTTAAAGGCGGAAAAATACCTTGGGTAACGCCATCTCCCACATCTTTATATTCTGAAACGGATCGTTCTGGACGCGGGCAGAAGGCCTGATTTAATATCCTCATGGAAAATACCGCACCTGATCCAATTACCACGGGAGTTTTGATACAGTCAGCAGTCACGATGGAAGATTCAGAGGCGCTCGCCACTGAAGTAAACACACAGACGGAATTACGCTGCTCCCCGGGGACGAGTTAGCGGCCTGGGTCGCTGCGGGGTCACCTCAGCAGGCCAGGGGCAGCTCCGGGGAGGCCAGTCTGCCACAGCCTCTGCTGGGGGTCCCTGCGGCCACACTTGGGCCGCACGCCAGGCCGGCAGCGGGTCCTGGAGCCAGGGCACCGAGAGCGCCCTCGCGGCCCGTGTGGTCCTGCCTGGCTCCAGCTTCCTCAGCAGCCCCTGGGAGCCCCTTTGCTGTCCCTGTGTCCGGCATCTCTTAGCACCCGCTCCCAGCGTGCTGCGCACCCCCAGGCCAGGCCGGGTCCCCCTGCCTGTCACCAGGTCCCTGCCGCTTGCTCGCACACGTGGGCCATGACTACAGCAGGGACCATCACGTGCGGCCTGCTACAGTCCACCTCTACACAGGGTCTGGGCTGCGTGGATGCCGGAGGGGTCAGAAGCTGCCAAGCCCACGTCTGTCCTGGTCACGGGCCCTGGGCATGTCCCACGCACCCTGAGCCGTGTGCAGCAGGGACAGTAAATAATGTCTCTGGGCCGGAGTGTGGGGGACAGGCGGAAGGACCAGTGCAGGGGGGGCCCGGGGTCCTCAGCCAGACCTGTGGCTGTCCCCGCTCGGGGCCACGGAGGTCTCCAAACCTGTGAAACAGGTCACCGTGGCCACTGCACAAGTTCGCGTCCACAAGGCTTGTCTGCGCCTCGAGACCATGAGGTTAGGGACATAAATCCGGCACAAAAGCTTAAATGTCGCGCAGTTTCTGTTCTACAAGAAGCCTAAAGAACAGGTAAAGAGTAAAGTAAGAGACAGAGATAGGAAGTGGGTCGAGACCTCCCGCTAACGGGAAGGGGACTGAGGAGCGGGGGGACGGTGAGAAAAGAGGCGGGGCGCACCATGTACTGGCACCCCACCCCGCGGAGCGCAGTCCCACGCACTGCACGTGCGCTCCGGCCAGGAGGCGTCCCGGGACTACAACGCGGTCCAGCCGTGTGGCAAGGACAGCGGGCCACAGGGTCAGCTGCTCGGACACTTCCGGGGTGACCCTGGTGCCGGCACCGGGCCGAGCGGCCGCCGATGTCCCCCTGCAGGCCCCGGGGCTGTGCGGGGGACTCGCAGGCGTGGGAACCGCCCTCTCAGCCGGGGCGCCCGACGACAGGGCGCCGTGGAACAAAGCTCTTCCAAACATTCAAAACTGCACAAATAAACTAAAATATTTGGTTTTCTTTATGTGCTTGGAGGGCCAGCCTGAGAAGCCATTCCATTCCCCTGCCAGTCGGACCCATCTTTCCACGTCCACCGAACATGGAGTCTTTACAAGTGTGGGTCCCAGCGCCAGAGACGCGGTTCTTAAAAGTGCGACTGAAGTTCCCGCCTTCGGCCAACTGCTGGGTGTCGCACTGTACCCCAGAATCACAAAGCCGAGCTCACACTTTAATCAGCAAAACTCCCCCAATGCTTACAAATGCCGAAACACCCTGGAGGCAAAAATACTCACAGTACCGTTTCGATTCTTTTAAACATGTTTCTATTTAATTCTAAGCCTTCTTGTGGCTGACAGATGCTAACTTCCCGAAGAAGCGTTCTGGGGTTTCCTTGTCAGCTGCCTGAGCGTCTTGCAGGACACCCCGGCCTGGCTGCGCCCGTGTCGCTGCTCGACCCCTGGGAGGGAGCCTGCCATCCTGCCATCCTGCCAGCCACTGCCCTCCCACCTTGCTGCCCGCTCATCCAGGCTCCTTCCTTGATTGGATTCTGCTAATCCCTTTACTGCTTCCGTGCTCCAGAACGCTTTTCATATTTCTCCTCTGGGGAGGGCAGACGCTACGTGGGCCCCGAATGACGGCCGATGGGATTCTCCACAGCTCCCAGGGCCGCTGTGCTGGCTCCGAGGTCACCCCAGGATGGGACAGGGCAGGAAAACGAGGGCCTGGGGCTCCAGGATGGGGCTGGTGGTGGTAACTGAGTCCTGGTGCCTTTGCCAACAGCAGACCCAGCACCCAGCTGCCACCCGCACGGGGCCCAGAGCAGGCTGAACAAAGGCGAGGGACCCTGGGCTTCACGAGCACTGGCTGTCTGGCCTCCCCTGTGGCCCTGCCGCTGCGTCCATCAGACGGCCTTGGAGCAGGCCCCGAGCTGCCTCCCCTCTCTGCTGCCCTATGTCCCCGGGCGGCTGGGCTTGGGGTGAGACGGACCCCCAGTCACAATAGCACTTCCCAGACTGTTCCCTTTACTAAGTCATCACAAGAACCCACGAAGGCAATAACCAGTATCCATTCAGCAGAGCGGATCAGAGAGGTTCAGCAACAGGTCGCACAGCGTGGAGAGTGGACCTGGGATTTGTCCAGGCCATTTATGTCCTTGGGCCCTTGCTTGGTGCCCTTCCCAGGCCGCCCCTGATGTAGACTTAGACCCAGAGGGGCGGCGGGCGGCTGGGAGGAGGGCGTGACCGAGCTCTGTACAGGAGAGGGTTCTGTTTCCTGTCCCCTCCTCCGCCCCTCCAGCCTCCCAGAGCCCGAGAGTCAAATCCTCTTGGAGCCTCGGGGCTGCGGACGAGAGTGCAGCCAGCAGCAGGGCTGGCGGCCCACAGCCGGTTCTCACACCGGCCATGGCGGGCCACAGGGGCAGGGCTCTCCAGGCTCCCACAGCCCAGAGGAGGTAGGAGGTTGCCTTGGTAACTGTTGTCTAGCAGGGACAACCCAGACAAAAGGTTTAGGGTGCCCCAAACCTCCCTCCCGGGCCTGTACCACGGGGGACCCCAAGGCACTTCTGGCCCAGGAAACCTCCGGCCTGGTCCAGCTGGGGGCTGAGGGAGCTCCCCCACGCCTGTACCCTCAGGGCCGGCCCCACCCCCGGCCACTCTCAAGGGCCCTGTGGTGAGTAGTGGGTCCAGCGGTGACTGCTCGCCTGCCCCGTCCTGAGCCCTGCTCCCTCACGGTCCAGGAGACAGAAGGACTTTCCAGCTGGCTCTGTGCCAGGCACTGGGGACCTCCTCAGTGCCAGAGGACCCTGTCCAAACAGGAGGGGGGGGGCACCAGCAGGTCGGGTTGCTGGGAACAGACCTGCTTCCTCTCTTTCCTGCCCCCCTTTCTTCCCCAGCTTGCCGGCCTGAGATCCTCGGTGTGGGGTCGCTCAGAGAGCCCAGGAAGAGGCGCCTGCCACACCCCTCTCCCAAGCGTCCCAGCAGCTCTGCCTGCCTCCTGGGGACATGGCCAGCCTGCCGGGGGGTTGGCAGGATCACCTCCCCTCACTGGGCCACTGGAGGAGACGAAGACACCCTAGGAGTCCCGTGGGCCAGAGTCCAGTGAGCGCGGGGTTCAGTTTGAGCCCTCAAGGGTCTTGGGGTGTGGCCAACCCCATCCCAGACCGGAAGTGGGCCAGTGTGCAGGTGGAGGAAGCAGAGCCCCGGTGCTGGGGATCCTCAGGCACTTCTGTGACTAACCTACCTCAAAGACGACAGAGGCAGGAGTCAAACCCAGCCCCAGCCTCGGAGCACGTTCACCCATGGTCCACGCTGCCCCACGGAACAAGCCCTGGGCCACGTTCAGGGCCGCCGGCCCTCCCTGGCCCTCATGGAAGGACACACACACACACACACACACACACACACATGTGCTTTGTGAAGCCACAGACTGCCTCAGGCTCGAACACCTGGGTGAGGGCAGTGAGCCTCAGAGGAGGGGAGCTGGGAGCTCCTTCATCCTGGTCCCTCCAAAGTGGAGCTGGAACTGGGCTGGTCTCCTTCAGAGAGGAACTAGCCTGGTTCTCTGGCTGGGGTTACACGGGGACACTACGGTCCTGGGTGTGGCCAGGCGAGCGAGCTCCTGTTGAGTGTGGTAAAAATGTGGCCTGTGGAGGATCCACCCCGCAGGGGTTCCCAGGGGTCTGCGTGGCTTTCCCTGAGCCTCCACCCTCTTGCGGATCTCATGGGGCTCCCTGGAAGAGGCGGCACATAAGGGGAACGAAGGCAGACGTAAGACCCCTTTTGTCTCAGGAGCAAGACTGGGTGCCAACAAGAGATGCTCCCGTCTCAGCCTCCCTAAGTGTTGGGATCATAGGCGTGCGTCACATGCCTGGCTTCTCTGCATTTTAGGACAGCCCAGGTAGGTAGGTATTGTTCCGTTCCCATCCAAGGAGGAGAGCAAAGTTTAGGTTTCAAGGTCTTCAGTGACTGGAAGGTCACAGAGCCAACAGGAGGGACTGGAATTGGGTCTGTCGTGTTCCAAAGTCCAAAGTCTTTTCAACAGGCAACGGTACACCAGGGCTGGAAACAGGGCTCGTGCATTATTTATGCCTTCGGAAGATGCTGGGGAAGGCAGGGGCCGCCCGGGCTGGGCCGGCCAGCAGTGCGGAGACATTCCCAGGCTTCTGGGGACCATTGTGCACCCTGAGTTAGGGCCCCTCTCCCCAGCAGCATGGCTCCCAAAAGGGCCCAGAAAGCTGATCTACAGCAGGGTCTGCAGGGGCCGGGCCTCCAGCTGAGGCCGAGACCAGCAACTCCCGACCAGTGAGGAGCTGAGGAAGCCGGGCAGATCCATGTTCCAGAGGGCGAGTGCAGGAGGCAGGGCGCCGGGAGGCTGAGGGAGGTAGGTGGGCGGAGATGAGGGAGAGACAGACGGACAACGGATGAGGAAACGGAAACACACGGGCGCTTGTGGGGACAGAGAAGCAGCACGGGGCCAACAGAGGAGAGGAGAGGGGGAGCAGGGGTCAGGACGGCAGCTGCAGGGCGCGGCCTTATCCCCGCGCCTCCACGGCACCCCAGGCCAGGGGCCGCACCACACACTCCGGGCCCAGCCTCTGTCAGTATCTGTCAGCGCAGGAGGGTGGGGAGGTGGGGAGAGGTGGCGTCCTGGGGGACAGGGTTACCCTCCATCCCACTTCCAACCCAGAGAAGAAACTGCTGTGGAGTATTTGATGCACCAGAAATGCTAGGCAAGCACTCTACAGCTGAGCTACCCGACCTGCCCCCTTTTTAATAATTTTATTTGCAGGTAGGGTCTTGCTAAGCCACCCAAGCTGGCCCCCAACTTGTGACCTGCCTGTCTCAGCCTCCTGAGCAGCTGGGATTCTAGATGTGTACCGTCTCGCACATCACCCAGCTTGAATTTATATTTCTCCTACCCAAGAGTGTTCCTTAAAGTCACAAGCAGCTGGACTGGGCAGCCCAAGTCCTGGTTAAGAATGGGGAGATCGGGCCGGAGGGTTAGCTCAGTGGTTCCGGCACCTGCCTTGCAAGCGCAAGGTCCTGAGTTCGATCCCCGGTAACCACATAGAATGCTGGGCGTGGAGACTCACGCCCACCAACAATCAACACCGCATACCACAA
>PVIC010027711.1:0-14664 GCA_004025085.1 Thryonomys swinderianus
GATTGAATCCAAGTTAGCAGAAGCAATGGAACCTTTTAAACAGCTTCAAGCAGAACTCCAGGGAATGATGAAGGAGAATGAAAGCTTGCGCAGCAGGATGAATGAAGCAGAGAACCGAATCTCAGACCTAGAGGACAGCATAGCAGCCAGCGAGCAGGAAAGGTATAATCTATGGAAAAGAGCAAGGGATCATGAAAAAAAAAAAAAGGCAAAGCCTATCAGAGACAGAGGGAGTGATGTTTGGTCAGAACTTAAAGAAAAGCATTGTCAATTAGATCTCACATTAAGAGCTCTCAAGTACTAACATTCAAAAGATAACACCAAGTACAGGAGGACCCGTTAGTGAACAAATTGTCTAAGTATCTCTATGGAGTAATCCATGCACTCAGTGGGACAGAGGTAAAGGGAAGCTTTCTCTTTCCTAACACTGCAGTGAGTTTTGCTGAATTTATGTTCTACTGATGTTTCCACATTTTATATTACCATCATCGCACATCATCAAAATACATTACTTTAAAACCTTTATGTAATGACCATATTTTATGTAGAATGATAGTAATTAAGATAATAAATTGTATACTCTTTCATACCTAAAGGGCATACTAAAGTAAAGAAAAACAAGGAATATAAAGTAAAAAGATAATTTTTTAAATTTAATAGTTTAAATAGCTGACTAATTTTTAAAAATAAAATATAAGTACTTGAAGAACAAGGTGCTTTGCTAATCCAAACAAGACTTTTTTTTTTTTTTTTTTTTTTTTTACACTACTGGGCATCAAAAGCAGGGTTTTTGTGCATCCAAGGCTGGAGTGATACCACTTGAGCTAAATCCTCAGCACTCCAAATAAGACTTTTTTTCCTTTTTATTGGTACATTATATATACACACCACAATTACACTCAACATTGAGAATTTGTACCAGTATATGACACCACTTAATTCTCATTTTCCCCCTCCCCTATGCACACGACCACACCCAACCATATATACACAAGCATTGTTTCCTTTTTTTTTTTTTTTTTGAGACAGGGTCTCACTTTGTAGTTCAGGCTGGCCCTGAGCTCACTATGGAGCCCAGGCAAGCCTCAAACTCAGCAATCCTCCTGTCTCTGCCTCCTGAGTGCTGGGATCCTGGCATTGTTTCCTTTTTTTAAACATCAATATTTTTCTTTCCTCATTATTTACCCCTAAACCCCGTTACTCTTTGAATATTTACTATTTTACAAAATCAATCATGCATTCTAGAACATATTTATAACTTCAGTTTCTCATACTAGAGAAAATTTATGATATTTTCACATCTGAGACTTTATTTCACTTATGAGTATGTCCTGAAAATACGTCCATTTGAGTATAAATGATACAATCTCATCATTCTTTGTGGCAGAGTAATACTCCATTTTATTTTTAAAAAACACACGTCTTTATCCAGTCTAGAGTTGATGGGCATTTGGGTTGTTTCCAAGATTTAGCTATCACAAACTGAGCTGCTATAAACATGGATGCATATATTGTCACTGTGACATGAATCTTGTAATTCTTTTGTGTATATCCCCAGCAGGGGAATAGCAGGGTCAAATGGATCCTCTAACCCTAGATTTTTGAGGAATCTCCACATTGATTTCCATAATGGTTGTACTAGTCTACATTCCGACCAACAGTGGAGAAGGGCTCTTTTTTCTCCACCGCCTCACCAGCATTTGTTGCTGGCTAATTTCGAGATAGCAGCCATTCTTTGTGGAGTGAAATGAAATCTCAGAGTTGTTTTCATCTGCATCTCTTGAATGGCCAGTTAGGTTGAACGTTTCTTCATTTACTACTTAGCTGCTTTTACTTCTTCCTCTGAAAAGTGTCTGTTCTTTTCAGATGCCCATTTTTGGATTGGGTCCTTAAATTTTGGGGAGACTGATTTTTTAAAGCTCTTTGTATATTCTAGATAGGAGCACTTTGTCTGAGGAATTACTGGTAAAGATTTTTTTCCCGTATTGTTGGTTTCCTTTTTCCTCTGCTGATGGCTTCTTTTGCTGTACAGAAGCTTTTAAATAAAAGAGATCCCATTTGTTGATTTCTTCTGCTACAAAAACATGGAGAACGTGTGAATACATATGTGTTTGTGTTCGGTTTGCTTTACTATAACAAAATGGCTAAAATGAATTACAAAGAGAATTACAAAGAGAAAAGTGTTTTGTGATTTGTTGTTGTTGTTTATTTATTTTTAATTCCCTTTAGGAAACAAAAGGAAACAAATCCACCTGTTGCTCTCACATGTATAGGTGCAACTTCCTCACAAAGAATGTTGTCATTGATTATGCCCGGAATGTACCAGTGTTTTGCTACAAAAAAATAAGTGAATAGCCCTAGAATTTTAAAAAACGAACCTATTTCCATTTCCATGACCTAAAGACCTCCCATAATGCATCATCTCCTTTGATGACTAAGCCTTTATAGCAATGGACCTTGAGTAAAATTTATTCGATTCATAGCAAGGAGGGTATATATTATGCATTTGATTATATGTATAACTATACATGTGTATTTTTATGCTTCGTATTGATAGGATACACAGCTGAAGAATATATAGAGATACATCTCAATGGTACCAAATATTGTATATAACTATCATTAAACAGAAATTAAGTTCAAATGTAAGATCCATGTAATATTGTCTCCTATACTTCCTTCGATTCTTTTGTCTATTTGTAATTATGTGTTCAGTGTTGTCTCTATGTACATTATAGAACATCAAATCTATACCTGCATTAGTCCCATTTGCTTAACTACTGTAAAACACTGTAAGACCTCTTACCCAAGCTTCATCTTGATCTTCTGGTATTTTTAAAAAATCCTTATCTGATGTTAAGTTTCATGAAGACCTAATTTTTTCTAAATGTCATTGCAATTATGATTTGCCCACTTGTAGGTATTTGGCATACTTTTGATCACTATATTTCTTGTGATACCTCTAATAATATATTAGGAAGATTTTTACTATATTCCCACCACAGTTTCCTATGAAATATAATCTGGTAGACAGCACTATCACAATATTTTGCTTCACTGAATTCTGAAAATGCTTTGAATTTTCAGTTATATAAATTATATTATTTATTAATATACACCCTATGATATTAACTAAGGTAGCACTATAGTAAGATAGATATAAAATAGGCACAAATAAACAGCAAGTAAAATCAACCAAATCAAATGTCTATCGATTTTAAAAATGATGAGGTTATGTATATAATCATCAGTGCTTATTAACTGTGACTTATTTAATTCTAGTATTTGTATATATTATATACTATAAATTTACTTCAATGAAATTAAACTAATGAATGTTTATTTTAACGTATATAATTTTCATCTTAAGAAAGTAATTTTGAATGTAATCAATTCTCTAATTGTTCATTTTGTTTGGTTTTAGACAATATCTATCTTTAGCTGGCTCTATGCAAACATCAGCAACATGCTAAAACTGAGAAAGTTTTAAAATTTAGAATGAATATATGTGTTTACAAACTTGGGATAAATCATTATGTAATTGACAAAATGAAATTATGAGAACGAAAATGGCACAAATTCAATAAAATTAGTAACACTAGTATTTAGTAGTTATATTAACATATAGTCAGTAATGAAATCAACATGTCAAATAAAAATAATAATTTTGAGTCAGGAAGAATAAGTAGATGTCATTAGAGGGAAACTAAGATAATGGTAAGTGTTTTACTTTCTCCCAGTATTAATCAATCAAATGGAATATGCTATTTTGTCTTTCTTAGACAGTACTTTCTTCCCTAATCTTATTTTTTAACTTTTTTCCTGCAAATTAAAATATTATTGAAAATGTCAATTTAGTATTTCCCTCAAATTATTTTCTCTGACATACATTTTAGATTCATTTGTTATAAATTCAGTATAATTCAACTGAGAGGAAATTGCATCCACATCTTTATTGAATGCTTCCTACATGAAGGTGGGGTATACTGCTGCATTCTGTAACTATACTTCTGGGTATTTTAGTGATAGATCTGAGAAAGAATGAAAATCTAGATGTCTTTGAATCCTTGTCTTTAAATATAGTGAAAAAGAAACCTAATTCTAGATTTTTGAGTCAGTGAGTCAATATAACCCAGGTTTCCAAATACAAATCAAGTCTAATAACAAACATACAAAAGCAAAAATAAACAAGCAAAACCTCAGGAAATGTAAATGTTTAATCCTTTTAGGAGTGAATTAACAAGTGCAATGCTAAGGCTTTAACTATGAATAATTAAGCAAAAGTAGTTGCAAATATGAAATATTGCATATTACCACTATTAGAGGAAACAAAATACAATGATATATCAGGAACAGAAAATTAGATAAAAGCCAACTATAGATGTAAGATGAAACCGTATTTAAAGTGTGTCCTGGTTAAATACACTGGTTGTATGACTCCATATACTTAAAATAACTTAAAATATATTTGACACGGAAGGGGAGAAATTGTTTTCTTTCTGTGGAACCAGTATTGTGCTGATGAAACAATGAATAAGATTAAAGTGAAACCACAATAGAATATTTATACAGAAATATTGATAAAATTCTCTTAGTATTCTGACAATGAAGAATCAGGTTATATAAGACAATTTATAAACTACTGTTGCTACTAATAAATAGAAAGTACTGGACACATAGATACATTAACAAAATCATGAAAGATCTGTGAAGCAAAGCAGTAATATGAATTTTAAGTAGGATAGAATAAAGTTTGAGCATGCTGATGATAACATAATCAACTGTTTTCTTTCTACATTTATCTTTCCTTTCTTTACTTCTTTCATTTGTACATCTTTTCAGCATCTGCAGTCTCAGATCATCTTGGGGAGTGAGTATATGTACATAGAGAACCTTTTTCTTTTTAAAATTTTCTTTCTTCCCTCACCCCTCCCTCTTCCTCAAAAGAACCATTTTTTCCTGTTTTCATTCTTGTGCATATGATTAGTCTCACATTTGTGACATAATGTCTACATTTGTCCAGGTTATTAGGCTTGTGTACACAGCATATCTTTACTATTCTCATTTCCATTATTCTTTCCTCTCTCTTCTTGCCCGTGTTACCCTGGATCCCTTCAGTTTTACAAACTGTCTATTCCCTTGTCTTCTATCCACCCTTCATTGCTTTCTTTCTTTGTTCCTTATATCCCCCAAATGAGAAACTACATGGCTCTTAAAGTTCGTATGTCTAATCTATGTCACCCAAGGAGTTTTCAGACTTTTTCCAAAGGACCGGAATTTGCACTCAGGTGGAGTCTTAGATCTACCCCAAAGTCCAGCACCAAGGGACAGAAAGACAAGCTAAACTCTTCATAGCCTCACAGGGATGCAAGACAGATGGGGAAATAATGAGGCCTGAATTATTGGCTTTCCATCCAAATTTCTGCATGCTAGCGCTTTATGTAAAATATTGGGTGGTATCATTTAATTTTCCTTTTAATAAAATAGTAAATGTCTTGAATTATTCTGGTGTCTAACACCTTCAACTTTCATCCTGTTTTTTTTTCCTTGCCACATTTTAATATCTTGGAAACTGTTGAAAGTTTTCAGTTAAAAAAAACATAACTATTCGCAGGACATTATAAATGAAGGGCATGGAATCTTTCAAGCCTTTTTTAAAAAACCACACCAGTTGAAATAGTGTTTGATGAAATAGTCAGAGAGAGAGAGCTAGACTCAGAGGCTGAGTGGATTTGAGGCTGAGAAGTTCCATCCTGAAACTGTTGTCTTCACACAGGAAGGAGGGGATGTACTGGGATAGGGATATAAATATCACCTTTTTAAACAGTCTTTTAATTGAATTCTTTATTGGTAGATTTTATATGCACATAATGATCAAACTCAATATTGAGAATTTGTACATGACACGAGTTAATTTCCATTTTTACCCATTTCCCTACTCACTCTACAACTCACAAATAGTCTTGATGTGTACACAATATGGTACTAGAATTTAGCCATTATGAATTTTGCTGTGTAAATATTGATATGTATTTGTAAGTTTGCTACAATATGATGACTGATGCTGTTTGGAGAAGATATGTAGGAGTGAGATAGCTGGGTGTATGGGATTTCTAATTTCAGTCCTTTGAGAAATCTTTGTACTGATTCTCATAATAGTTGTAGAGATTTTCATAATGGTTTACATTCCCACAATGTGAGAGAGTTCATTTTTCATTACAACTATGCCAGCATTGTTACTGTTTGATATCCTATAATTTTGTCGCCATTCTCTCTGGAGTAAGATGGGATTTTAGTGTTGAATTTTATATTTCTCTAATGCCCAAAGGTATCGAACATTTTTTTCATATGTTTGTGGTCATTTGTACATTTTTTTTGAAGTTTTAAGTGTCTATTTCTCTAGTTCATTTCTTGACTGGGTTGTTAACCTTTGGAGGTTTAATTTGTTTGAGTTCTTTACATATTCTATTATTAGTCCTCTGTCTGATGAGTAACTCACAAAACTATCTTCCCATTCTGTTGGAGATCTCTTTACTGCTTGCATCTTTTGCCATGTGAAGCTTTTTCATCTGAAATAATCCCTTTTGTTTATTGTTGCTGCTATTTTCTGTACAATTGAAACTCTGCCCAGAAAATTCTTTCTGACTCTTATGTCGTGTTTCATCTATTTTTGTCTTCTAAGAGATTTAATATTTCCATTTTAATGTTTTTAACTTTGATTCATTTTTTATATTAACAGCAAATGGTGAAAAAAACAAGGTTCAAGTTTTATTCTCCTTCAAACAGATGACCACTTTTATAGCATCACTTGTTGAATAGGCCATCTTTCCCTGAACATATGGTTTAGACCCTTTGACAAAGATTAGATGGTCTAATATGGTGGGGGAAGTTGCTGTATTCTCAATTCTAATCCATGAATCCAGTTGTCTGATTTTCTTCCCAGTACCATGCTATTTGTTTGTTTGTTTGTTTAATCACATTGATTTATAGTATAACTTTAGGTCTGGTATTGCTATGCTACTGTCTAGTTTGTTGTTACTGCGCAAAATAACTTTTCCTGATCAAGGTCTCTCCTGGCTCCACATGAATTTTAGAATTATTTTCTTTAGATCTACAAAGGATGCTTTTGTTACTTTAATTGGCACTGCTTCGACTCTGCATAGTACTTTGGAAGTATGCCCATTTGACAATAGAGAATACACATTAAGCCAGTGATTTTTAATAATTGTCAGTATTTACATTTTTAGAAGCTTTGTTTGATATAAAATAAAAATATATGCTCTACATACTTAAGCTTTTCTTACCTTCTCATGTCTTTTTGAATTACTGTATTTTGGTCTGGAAACAATTTTTTTTAACGTAATAGAACATCTTTCAGTACTTACTTCCAACACTTTTGTTTTGATATTTCTAGGCTTTCTTTGCCTGAGATAGCTGCATTTTCCCTATGTACAAAAGCAGAACAAAACAAAACAAGGCCAAAAATGAAGAAAGACTGAACTATTTGGTAGTTTTCTCCTTTAATAGATGGATCTGATTTTTTTTCCATTTTGAAGGCCTTTAATACAGTGACTTACGGTAATTACTGTATGTGTTTTCAAAACATGCTTATATTCCTTATGTGGATATAGCTTTGATCCATAAAGCAAAAAAAGCAGCACTTTGTGCGTCCCAGAATCTAGGTCACTAGGTAGTGTTCCTATCACCAGACTTTTTTGAAATATCACCTTCAAGCCACTATCATACTCCTCAAAATGAAGTACAGTATGGTGAACGGGATAGTACTAGACCGGCATATCTTTTCAAAATTTCAAGGAAGACCAGAAATGAATGCAAAACAAAATAAAAAACAAAACAAAATGAAAAATCACACCAAAATGAAGAATTGTGAGAAAACAGAATAAAAATTGCCTTGGTGTTTATATAGTACTGATGTGTGTGTATATCTATATCTAATCTATATCTATATAGATCTGTGCATATCTACATCTATATATCTATATGTATATGTTCACACACTTTAGTTTCTTGTAGATATTTCAGACAGAATACACATTTTATTTGAAATATGTGAATTTTTGATACTGTTAAAAGTAAATTAATGCTAGTGCCGGGCGTAGTGGCTCACGCCTGTCATCCCAGCACTCGGGAGGCAGAGACAGGAGGATTGCTGAGTTCGAGGCTTGCCTGGGCTACATAGTGAGCTCAGAGACAGCCTGAACTACAAAGCAAGACCCTGTCTCAAAAAAAAAAAGTAAATTAATGCTTGAAGTGTACTGATGAACTCAATTTAGAAAAAACAAAGTAGATAAATTAACATACAAAGTTAAGTTTATATTTTTTCTGTACTGTGTAGCCTGCATCATAACCGTCAGCAGCTCTTTCAACTCCTTATATAGTTATGTGACATTGATTTAGTCTCTCCAAAAGGAGTCACTTTTAAACCTCTGATAAAGTCATATGTATAGATAAAATACATAAAATGATGAATTATAATTAACCAAATAGTTACATATAATAAGAAAGTTACTTATAAATTACCTGTAATATTTTTTCCTACTTACCTAGTCTTTGTTGTTAGTTTACCTTACTCTACTCTCAAAGTGCAAAACAGAGCTAGGGAAATAATCTAGTTAACAAATTTAAGGTAGAAACAGAACCCTCATTTCAAGTAGCAAATCAGAAAAGCTTTTCACATAGGCATGTTCTCTAATTATAAGGAATTCATTTTTTGAATGTATCTCTTGATGATAAATAACATAAAAACAAACTTTGTGCTTCTCTAAAATAAACATACATACATGTTCTGTGTTTTTTAAATCTGAAGGAAAAATTCACAGTTAACAGTAATACTTTCTTCTCCCTTAAAAATTACTATTAATATATATACTCAAAAATATTGTAAGAAATGTTCAGATTCCTCTGCCCAGGGCATACTGCCAGTGCTTCGTTAAGCAAAGCTCTGAATTCTAAAAGCCTGCATCAGTTATGACACTATGATACTTGTGATTTAAAATGGACTCCATAGTTGTATACCCAGTTTTCAGTTTTTCTGTTCTACGATGTGATTAATTATAAATATCTACATTTTCTTTGGGGGGTCAAGAAGGTCAAGGCTAGCAGAAGGAAAGGGAGCTTCCAGCAGGGATGATAAGCAAAGCAGATGCCTCTCAGCACAGCATGAGGTTTCATAAGCTGCAGAAGTAAAATGAATCAGCGTGGAGTTTTCTCAACAATGTAATAGCTACCAGTACAGTTGTAGTCATTATCATCCTGGATAATTAAAATTTCAGAGGAAATAAATTTGTAAAGCAGGTCAGCATTAAATTCATAAATATAAAAGTCAAATATCATGTTTAGAAAAATGATAAAAACAGGTTGCTTGGCTTTTACTTTGCCACTTACTCCTACCTGATGTGGTTGCATGCGCTAAATAAGATCTCTCTGAATGTCCTTCCTTTGTTTTTTTTTTTCTTTCTAGGATCCACATTTAGTCTAAAAAAGTGTCAGAAGCATATGTATCACTTTAATTATCTCATAAAATATATCTTACCTTCTCATTGAAAATATATCTGTAGTGCCAGGGTTGGTGGCTCAAGCTTGTAATCACAACACTCGGGAGGCAAAGGCAGGAAGATTGCTGAGTTTGAGGTTTACCTCAGCTACTAGTGGGCTCTGGGCCAGCCTGAACTACAAAGAAAGACCCTGTCTCAAATATATGGCAGCTAAACAGGTAGTGTATCGGCACATGAAATAACATTGGGTAAAAACCAAGGAAGTTGGATTAAATACAGATGTTAGTTGATAAATATATATTAGTGTGGGTTAATTGTAATGCAAACACTGTAATTATGTAAAATTTTAGTCTTAAAGAAAACTATGATGTATAAAACAGCTCCCTGTAGTATATTCATTTCAGATAGCTAAGTTAATTCAAAATTATGAACAGGTAGTTAGACAAATCTGGGCCATCAGCACAGAAAAAGAACTGAGGCCGATTAGCAAAGAGGAAAGGTACTATACTTATCTACTTCCCCTAGAGCAGTGACTGATATTCTAAAGAGACATCAACCTCACTGGCCCATTTCTCGTCCAGAAATTTCTTGCATGTGACTAGTTTTCCCATTCTATCCCCATATAATAAATAGTACCTGGGTGACTATACTTGTAATCTTGTTGGTTGATAATTGTCTTTTCTACCTCAGGCCCACCTTGCAACTTTCCATTGGGTCTCATAGTTTTATCCCACTTCATGCCCACCTCAGCTCCTGGTTTTGCCTATAAAAGACCCTTGGAAGGCATCCGGGAAAGTAATGCATTTCCTGGACTCCCTCATTCTCTTTAGACCAAAGATATCTTTCTCTCAGTAAATATTTCCCCACCTTAGCCTCTACGGTTCTTAGAATTCATTATTTGACTTTAGATAACACAAACTCACATTTTGGCTATCTAGCAAGTTGGAAATTATAATATTTCCCCATTTGGATTATCTTTGTTTACATTACATGCCCTATGTTGTTTTTGGCTTATTCAGTAATTCTATATTATATTCACAGATTTTCTCTGAATTTTCTGTGGAGAATTTTAGAAGGGCTTCGATTTCTTAGTTTATTGCATTCTTTCTATGATTGCTTGAGGTAGATATTAGTCATTTTGTATTAGGAATAACAAAAATAAGGTTCAAACATGTTCTCACAACCTACCATCACTGAAATATCATGTGACATAAGGAGGACCTGAATTACATGACTTAAATATTTTCTATAACAGTTAAAATTGCAAAACATTGCTAATGATGAGACATTTGATGTTAGGTCATATCTTTGAAATATCTGCTAAAGTTCTTTAGTGATTTGTACATCATTATCTGTTGATAAGTCCTTTTGGCTATTGGTGGTATCTAAATAAGAGAAAAACAAAATATAGGCATTCAGTGTTTGGGTTTTAAGAGCAAAAGGACTTCTCTTGATTCCTGCTGTAACATTTAGTAGCTGGGTGAAGTGACCCAAGTTCTCTGTCTCTTGCTGTTACTTCCGTGTTCTTCTCCATGAAGCAGAAATGATGCTATGGCACCTGTTTCAAACAACTGTTGAAAGAACTAAAATTGTTGTGTATTGTTCGTTCCACCTCAAAACCCATAATAAATGTCTAATAATTACTGATAATTGTAAAAATGTCTTTATTGAACATTTATCAAAGTAATCTGTACTCATTTAAGGTAATTAGTTATGACACAGTGTTAAAGAGCAATATGAATGTTCAAAGTAAAACCCAACTATGAAATGAAATAGAAGAAATCAAAGTGTGAATGATAGATCCCAGGTTTTATCTTACAGATCAAACAAAATTCTGGACAACTCAGGATTTGTACCACCCCAAAAAATCTGCTTCCCTGTTGTGAATATAATTATAGACGTTTATAAATAACCTCACGGAATAAAATTTTATGATTTTCTCCTTTCAAAATTTTTTCAAAGGGTCAGATACTCGGCTATCTGTTCTTTTCAATACAGGTTTTTCCAAAAGATTTTATCAGTCTTCTCAGTGAGAGTGATTTGCTTTTATTTCATTTAATTATATCTAGAACTATAGCCTCTTAAACTATTCAGTATTTCATAAGGCAGATACTGTGGGGAACATTTGCCGGGTGTATAGTGTCTTAACTCTCCACACCCTACTCAACAATAAGTATCAGCCTAGCACAGTAGCTCATGCCTGGAATCTCAGCTGTTGGGAGGCAGAGGCAGGAGGATTGTCATGCGTTCAAGGCTTGCTTTGAGCTACATAGTTCAGGGCGAGCCTGCACTATAAAGTGAGACCCTGTCTCAACCAAGACAAAGCAAAGCAAAGCAACGCAAAGAAAGCAAAGCAAAGCAAACAAAGCAAACAGTATCAAACTACCTGACTGAGACAAAAGTTAAAGAGCCACTATAACATATATACTCATGTGTTGGTGATTTTATTTCTGTGAAATGTATTCTAAACTATGACAGGAAACCAAGGCCATGTAATTTTGAAGTTTTGATAATCTCTGCCAGGCTACTTTAGAAAACAGAGCAATTTTTTTTGCTTTAATCATCAATTTACAGAGTGTTTTTGTTTTTCTTCATCATATTGTTGGGTCTCTAATTTCACCAGACCCTCATTGGTAAGCTCCTTGTGTTGCATAGCAAAGAGTTCAGTGAAATCCTCCTCTTATCCCTCTCTTATTGCTGCTAATGATTACTGTATGGTTACAAAAGAAGGGTGAATAGGGTATCTTTCTCAAACAGTATTTCTTTATCTCTAGTGTACAGTAATGAAAAGTTCAGCACTCAAAAATGACCTTCGTAACCCAGGTTTTGGGATTACTCATCTACACTACAGAGAAGCCCTTGGCTATATTTTTTGAGTGCTACTGGGTTCTCTGACTGGTAAACTAAGAGAAGCTTTAGTTTCATATTTCTGAAAGCATTGTTAGCAAGCAACAGAGTAAGTTTATTCTTCACTGCTTTGAAGTCTACCATTAGTTTCTCCTCTTCACTGATAAATTTTGCTCTGGTATCCTCTTCCAGGACCGTCCTGTCTCATACCCATTAACCATCTATTGAGTAATCCCGGCACTCAGGAGGCAGAGGAAAGAGGATTGCCATGAGTTTGAGGCCAGCCTGGGCTACATCATGAGTTCAGGAGCAGGCTAAACTACAAAGTGAGAGCCTGTGTTGAAACACAAAGAAAGAGGAAGAAAGAGAGAAAGAAAGAAAGAAAGAAAGAAAGAAAGAAAGAAAGAAAGAAAGAAAGAAAGAAAGAAAGAAAGAAAGAAAGAAAGAAAGAAAGAAAGAAAGAAAGAAAGAAAGAAAGAAAAGAAAGAAAGAGAAAGAAAGAAGAAAGGCAGGCAGGAAGGAAGAAGGAAGGAAGGAAAGAAGGAAGGAAGATGTTGGAATATACAAAATCCTCAAGAATACTTTCTCTAAGTGTTGCTGGAAATTCTTGGCAACTATGACTTCTGTGCTTGTGACCTCACCACTTACTTCAGCACTGTGACTGTCGGCACTCGCCTTGAATCTGTTTAGCTATCCATGGCTGGAAGGGAGAGTCACCTTGTTAACCTTGTTTTTAATTTAGGTCTTTTTCTTGCATAAACATTAAGCAGCATGAGACTCACCACTGTTGCTGATCCTAAACCTACACACTGAGAAGTTAGTCCATCTCTGCTATCTGTTCGCTGTGTATGCTTTTGATATATTAATGGTGACCTCACTGGCAGAACAGGTTTCATTTGTTCCACGCCCTTGTCCTTGATCTTTAGGGTTGCATCATTGGTTGAATAATTTATGTTAAAAAAATCAACAAGGATCTTTTTATCTCAATCCAGTGTTTTCACTTTTGTTTTCATCGTTATTGATTTGTGCTGTTCAGGAGTTCCCTCCACATCACCAGTTTTTCCTCCTGCTTCGAACATCCTGGGCTCTGATTGACTCTGTACATTGTGCCTCATTGCACTACATAGTAAGTGCACAGAAGCACAGCTGTGACAAGGGCTGGCAGACATGTGACCTGATACTTAATGACCAGTTCATTTATATTTTTGAAAGCGTACCTTCTGAGTATTTATAAGGCAGGGATTTATTGTGCACACAGTAAAACTTTGAATTATATAAAAATTAGGGATAATCACACAATGGGAAGGAGCAAAGAGCAACACCTGCCACGTAGTAATTAACTGTATTCAGTTTAGTAGGAATTGGAACAGGAGCCTAAAGAGGCGAGGTCCACAGAGGAGAAAGAGGACGAGAGAGTACCTGACAAAAGGGGCCATGAAGCTCAGCCACACATCGGTCCATGAGTTAGAATCACACTGCCTGATCTCTGAAGTCACTTCAGGGTTTTTTTTTTTTCTCCTATATCTGTGACTGTCACTGATTGGCAGCAAAGACACAAGGCTCTGTAGGTTATGAATGGATTAAAGTATGAGCAGCACATATCTTGCTATTTTTAAGGCTTCTATGAGCATGAGAACCATTGCAACAGCCATCCATAAACAGGATAGTGATCAGAGGACAATGGATTCTATCTATTCAGATAGAAAAGTAACCAGACTGGGGCTGAGTCTTTACTGTTGCCTGGAGACAGCACAACCTGGATCTGGATGGAGATGTCATGGGTTGTCTCTGATTTTTAGCCACTTGAAGGAGTGGAATGCTTTTGCTGAGGTCTGTGGGTTTTTGTTGTTGTTGTTGTTTGTGTGTTTGTTTTTAAATCTGCTAATGCTGTAGTTTGGAATAAAACAAGATATTAATTAATCAGGTCATAGTCATATCAAGCCTGACAAGTTTTATAGTTTCATGTTTTTTACACATTACAATGCTGCCAGTAGAGTTATGAAAATAAAAGCAAAATCTTGAATCTGGAGTTTCCTGTGACTATTTCTTTGTTTTAAATATTATATTTAAATACTGTCTTAGTAACGTTCTCTCATTACTGGGACTAACTACAGTGGTAACTCAGTTCATAAACTAAATTCCCTCCACAATTCTTGTCACAAATGGAAATCAGCACAGACCCAGAAGTCCAAAGGATCATAAACACATATTTTGAAAATCTATATTCCAAGAAGATGGAAAATTTAGAAGAAATGGATAGATTCCTAGACTCATATGAACTCCCAAAGCTGAATGAAGAGGG
>PVIC010027712.1:0-23686 GCA_004025085.1 Thryonomys swinderianus
GGGAGGAGGGAGGGAGGAGGATGTGAGGGAGAGAGGAAAAGGGAGGGAGAAGGATGGGAGCGAGGAGGGAGGGAGAAGCATGGGCGGGAGGAGGATGGAAGACGGGAGGGAGGGGGATGGGAAGGAGGATGAGAGGGAGGATGGGAGGGAGGAGGACGGAAGGGAGGACGAGAGGGAGGAAGACAGGAGGGAGGAGGACAGGAGGGAGGACGAGAGGGAGGAGCATGGGAGGGGGGAGAACGGAGGGAGGAGGGCGGGAGGAGGATGGAAGGGAGGAGGGAGGGAGGCCCGGCCAGGCGGACCAGGGCCGGGGCCTGAGGAGCTGCGAGTCCGTGACCCAGGGCCCGCCCGCTCCGCCGGCCCCTCTGAGAGCCCGGCCTCCTCCCTGCCTTCCTCGAAAGTTGAACGCAAGGCGTGGCCGACTCCGCACTCACAGCGGCGCCACGGGGATGAGAAGAGACCCGGCCCGCGCTCCGCCCGCCTCGCAAGTGCGACGGGGACCGGGACTCACCTGCGGGACAGCGGGGAGCGCGGCCCGCCCGGGCCACTCCTGCAGCCGCCACCTCCGGGCCGCGCTCCCGGCCGGCAGCGCTGCTCCTGGACGCTCAGGCCCCGCCGCCCGCTCCGCCTCCGCCCCCGCCTCCGCCTCCGCCCCCGCCCCCGCCCCCGGCTGTACCGGCCCGGGTGGGCGGGGCTGGGGCGCTGCGCTCAGACCCCGGCCGGGCAGTACCAGCGAGGCGGGCGCAGGGCTGGAGTCTGGGGCGGGGCGCCCGTGGCAAAGGGTGGGGCGTGGCAGGCAGCCTGGGGCGGCGGCCCTGGGATCAGCACCTCCCTCCCGACCACCGCAGGCCTTCGCTGCCCGGACGCTAGGCAGCAGGACGGGTGCCCGCTGCGCGCGCTCTGAAGGGTAACAGATGTCCCCAGTCCAAGGCTCCCCACTCAAACAAAAAGCGAAGTGCCCTTACCTCCATAATAGCAGTGAAGTAAGTTTCCTGAAACCTAGAGCCGGTTTTTCTGTAGCCTTTTAGCTAGGGGTCCAGCTCTACCCATCAATCGCCATCCCTGGGCAGCAGTGCTCACGCAGTCCCTGCGGTAACTACCGCAAGGTCGTCTCAGTGTCGTTCAGCCTGCGTAGTCACTCTAAGAGCGGTGATGCATGAAAAGCTGGGACCACGAAAGAGTAGTCATTGTCCCCAGACCAGAGACGCGGACTGCTGCCTGGCTGTGGCGCACACTGGCTGGTGAGCCAGCGGCGTGCTCTGCAGCTACCTACAGCAGTTTCCTGCAGCGCAGGCACAACTGCCCCACCTCTGAAAACACCAGTGCCTGCGCTCCGAGGGAGAGGAGAAGGGAAAGGCATAGAAGGAAAGAAAACAGGATTACCTTAGGGGGTTCCCCCCAAGCCTTTGCGCACAGCCTGAATGCATTAGTTTTAAACTGTGAAAGATCCCTTCTTCAAGCCGTTCTCCAGCACCGAACACCCAGGGCCACCACAGCGTGGGCTCCTCAGCTCCTGCCTGCGGTGGCCTCGGCTCTGCCTCTGACGCCCAGAGCTGCTCAGGGGTCACAGAGCTCACTGGGAGCCTTGGGCCTCACTGTCTGCTGTGACTGCGGAGACCGAGGTGCCCGGCAGTGGCGCGCACAACCGCAGGCCCTTTGCTTTCTGGTCAGGACGCAGACTGTCAGTAAGTTCTAGCTCAGCACAGCACCCCGCCGCAGTGCCGTAACCATTAGCTTTTTCTGGCGCTTTCCACTTCCTTAAAAGCAGCTCCGGGTGACTGTCACCCTGCCAGCCCACCATGCCAGGCCTCTGTCCCCAGAGCCCCACTGGGTGGGGTGTGAGACTTGAAGGAGGCCCGGGGTGGCCACGACCATCCGCAGGTCGTGGGTGACTCGTGCCTTGCAGCCCCTCCCTGACCTGAGAACGCCTCGTCCCCACCCGCCTCCTTCCTCAGTGCCCCCAAGTCCTGGCCAGGGCCCTGCCCTCCCATGGCTCCCTGCGGTGCTGAGGAAGAAGGGTGGCAGCTCAGGGGGGGCATGCCGTCACGAGCCCGGCCTGACCCTCAGCCCTTGGCACGCCCAGGGTGCCTGCCCAACCTGGGAACTGCTGCAAGAGCCCCAGCACCGGGAGCCACGCCCCACCTGGGATGGCAGGACGAATCTCTGGCCAAACCCCGCCCGCGTCCCCCACACCGCTGTCCTGCAGGGAACGTGACCCCGGATCCAGCTCTCCCAAGCGGCTCCCTAGCACAGGTGAAGCACTCGGAAGGATACTCCTCAAAGAGATCGGGAAAGGGGCCCGTCAGCGTGGAAAAGCGCTCAGCCCCGTGGACTCCCAAAGGCCACATGCCAAGGGGCTTGCTCTACAAGGCGGGCAGACGCTGCAGATGAGAACGGGACGTGGGCCCGCGGGTCACGCTCTCGGACCCCAAGACTGGGAGCCAAAATAAACCTTTCCTGTCAGGAGCGCTGCTGAAGCCAGTGCTCTGCCACTGGCCTTTGGCATTCTGAGAGTCTCACTCAGCTGCTCCCGCCCTTGAGATGCTCGCGCCACCGCCTGCCATGCCTTGGCGATTACAGGTTTCCATCATACGCTGAGTCTCCCCAAAGCTTCTTTAAGTTTCTCATTTCCAATTATGAAACACTTTGAACCTAAGTGAAAGAATAATGTCATTTCTATTATCCGCAAGGTAAAACTGGAACTGACACTTTATTGGCTTGCCTTTTTGATTAAGAAAATGAATGGAGGGCCGGAGAGTTAGCTCAGTGGTTCCGGCGCCTACCTCACAAGCACAAGGTCCTGAGTTCGATCCCTGGTAACCACATACAATGCTGGGCGTGGAGACTCACGCCCACCAGCCATCAATACCACATACCACAGTGCCGGGCGTGATGGTTCATCCCAGCACTCGGGAGGCCGAGGCAGGAGGATTGCTGAGTTTGAGGCTTGCCTGGGCTACATAGTGAACTCAGAGCCAGCCTGAACTACAGAGTGAGACCCTGTCTCAAAAAGGAAAAAAAGAAAAGAAAAGAAAATGAATGAATTACTTAAGTTTGCAAAACAAAGATACAACTAAAGCCAAAGTCCTTTTCCTCCGTCCTCCCAGGAGTCCCAGTGAGCGCGGACTGCGCCTGCTTCTGGCCATGCCGTCACCATGCTGCCCTGTGACAGTCCGAGCCCGGCACTGCGCTTCCGGCGCCTGCGCGCTCCATGCGGACACACAGACCCCTGCCTCTTGCTCAGGTCCCCACCGAGGCGGGGCGCCACAGCACCCCAGGAGGGGACGGCATGAAGCAAACTCCTCAGCTTTGGGTGCCTTCTGCTGTGTGAATGGCGGCGGCAGCCGCGGAGGGCGCCTGCAGGGCAGGGCCAGTCTGGGCGCCTCCCTGGCGAGCACAGGCCCCGCTCCCTCCAGCGCTCCCTCGTGGACACAAAACACGGGCGGCTGTAAACCCCTACGGACCACAGCAGGTGGATGTGAGGGTGGCTTCGGTGGTTCTTAGTGACCCCGCTGTGCTACCAAAGGGGCTGTCAGCAGCGTGTTTCCTCCCCGCAGCAGGAGAGTCGCCCCAAGGCAGCCCGGCCTCCACTTGTCCGGCGGCCACAGCCCGGGGCTCTCCACCTCACAGGGAAACAGCCTGGTGTGGTCATCTGGGCTGGCCTGCATGGGTCCCGCAGGCACGACGGACCTGACCGGAGGGACGCCGGGCCGGGCGGGGGGGGCCAGAGGCAGGGCTGGGAGGACAGGAGGAGAGCAGACAGGAGGAGGCCGCGGGGCGGGGGTCACTGCCGGAAGGTGCTTGACCCTAGCACTGCACACACATGTGCACGCATACTCACATGTACAGCAGCACTGCACACACATGCTCCCAGCACTGTCCATACCTGCATATACACACTCGCACACCCACAGGAGCATTGCAGCTCACGCCCAGGTCCTGACCCGAGCTCGCAGGGACCTGTGTCGTCGGATGGGCTACAAGTGGGGTTTCCCTTTCACCTCAGTTTGCATCCTGCCAGGCCTGGCCTGTCATGGACTTCGGGTGCCCACACGCACCACCCATGCTGGGCGAGCCACGCTCCAGGCCACGCCGTCTGTCCGCTGGGGCAGAGGCAACATGTGCTGGCCCAAAGCCGAGGCCCACAGAGCTGCACCCTCCTTGCCTCTGTCCTGTGCAGACCGGACACCTCTCGACCCACACCTGAGGGCCCCACAGCCAGCCCCGGTACCCCTACTTGTGAGACGCTAGCTCTGGAACCGAGGTGTCCCGAAAGGGCCATATGTCGAGGGAGGTGCGGGCGCCTGGGAGCGGACCCACAAAGGGCACTCGGAGGTTTCATTACTGCAGTGGGTCCAAAACCGTGGAACTTGGACGAGACAGGAAGAGGCAGGTAAGTTACAGGTGCCCTGAGCCTGCAGGTCAGCCCAACAGGTGCAGGGCCTCAAGCTGCATCTTCAGGACTGAGGAGCTCATGCGCTCTGCCTGCAAAGACTCAGGCAATCAGCCCTCTTAGGGAGAGCTGGGCACATCTTTGACCTCAGAACAAGCCCTTCGTGGAACCTCTGTAAAATAAAACAACCGACCGTGCCAAGCACCAAGACTGGCAAGCATTCCCTTCGAGGTGCATGCTGAGCGCGCGGCGCCAGGGGCCCTCAGGAGCCAGCGGGGCGTGCTGCACTGCGCAGGGCCGTCAGCCACAGTGGGCCTTCTGCGCCTGCCAGGCCCACACAGCAGATGGGAGGCGGACGGCAGACAGCACTTCCGACTCACGTCTGGGCTCCTCACGCCCAAGCACTGCCAGTGACCTCAGGGCACGGTCCCCACCCAAGGAGGGCACGGCAGTGGGCACTGAGCTGGCCACGGCACTGCAGAGCGCTATCCTAACTGGGACAACCCACTTGGAACCTGTGCTCTGCCAGGGGCTCTGAGAACAGTGGGCTGGGAGGCTGCAGACCCACTAAGGCGCCCGCCACCCCTCGGCAGGGGCCCTGCCGGCCTGCACAGTGGCGAAGCCATCTCCACACTCAAAGCTGTTGGACATGGAGCTCAGTAGCACCAGTGCCTGCCTGGCAAACACAAGGTCCTGAGTTCCACCTCTCTTAATGGAAAAGACAAAGACAAAGTGAATGAGTCAACCAAGGGGACAATCGCCCAGTCTACGGAAAAAGAGTCGCTTGTAAATACCTAAAGGTAACACTTTCCCTCTTCCAACCCCCGGGTACTACCGACAGAGTAAACGCTTACACTAAAACCACACTTGGGACGGGAGTGCCCACGGTGAGCCCCAGAAAGACCCATCACTGCTCTAACCTGAGGCTGCCAGCCGGCTGGGAAACCACTCCAGAGTGCGGCCGGCTCATGCCCACAGCCCACAGCCCACAGCCCACAGCAGCGCGGGCACGTCCAGGGAACTGAGGAGGCAGGGGCTGCAGCCGCGGAGCTCACCGCTCAGGTCCCAGCCACCCCGGAAGCCTCCACTCCCAGGTCCCGCCCCAGGCGGCTCCGTGCACCCCTGGGCTCTCCCCACCGGGCAGGAAAGCCGGCCGGAGGGGCCCGCTGGGGAGCGGAGGAGCGGAGCAGGGCACGCGCACTCCAGGGAGATGCAGTCCCGTCCACACAGCCTCGTGTCAGACGCGCTCAGTGCAAAATTACATTTATTTCTGGACATACCACATTAAAATAAGTGTCATACTTACTAGAATATCATAATGCAAAAATAGAACTCTGCTGCACTGTGAAAATCCACACAGTACGGCGGGTGAGACACATGATACAGGTTAGGTCTTCAAGGTTCGCTTCCCCAAGAGGCTTTACAGTTATACACAGCCTGTTTACGATACAAGATGTATACCGCAGCATAATTGTAGTGTACAAAATAACACATCCAAATACGGCTTCTGTCAGGTGCACGGCATGTAACATTAGCTTCTCTCCAGGGCTTCCCCACTCAGCCGCACAGACGCGCTGCGGCCCTGGTCCGTCTGGATGACCAGCAGCGCCTGGAAGCGGCCGGCGGCCGTGGGCCGGAAGTGCACCGGGATGTGGATGTAGTGCCGGGCCCTGGGGAGGAGCGGCAGTCAGGGCTGGTCGGCCCCGCGGCGCCGGACACAGCCGGCAGGATGGAGCTTGGCGGGGCCTCCTGGCTGCAGCCATGGCCCGGCGAGAGCAGAGCACTCCTGCCCGTGTGGGGAGGCGCTCGGGGACCCCTGCGCCCCGGGACTCACCTCAGAGAATACCTGGAGTGCCTGATGTAGAATGGCTCCCTGGGCGGCACGAACTTCAGCTGGAAATGATGGGAAACACATGAGCAAGTTGTGCCAGTGTCCCTGCACGAGGGGCACGCCTGTTAAGAGTTTTAGTGCGAACGCGACCTGGTTCTCGCTACGGCAAACGTTACAGAAACGTCCCTGTGTGAGAACCACAGCTCACAGTAAAAGAAAATTAAAACACAAAAACAAGGGCCAGAGATACAGCTCAGTGGTTCCGGCATCCGCCTCGCAAGCGCAAGGCCCTGAGTTCGATCCCGGTGACCACATACAATGCTGGGCGTGGAGACTCACGCCCACCAGCAATGAACACCACAGACCACAGTGCCGGGCATGGTGGCTCGCGCCTGTCATCCCAGCACTCGTGAGGCAGAGGCAGGAGGATTGCTGAGTTCCAGGTTTGCCTGGATACATAGTGAGCTCAAGGCCAGCCTGAACTGCAAAGCGAGACCCTGTCTCCAAAAAAAAAACAAAACAGAACTTTTGACTTTAAAAGGAGGATCATGAACTTTACCGTATTTCAACGACTCAGGCATTTTAAGTTAACTCGTCATACACCTGGAGCATCACCCAGTTAGCGGCACCTGCTGGGCAGCAAGGCACACTCACCGCGTGCGTGACGAAGGAGCCGTTCCGTACGCTGACCTTCAGCGCCCGCGACTCACCCACGCGCGTGGGCGGGAAGGCGTAGGCGTCCTGCGGGGCATACACACCTCGCGGGCTGGCGTCGGGTGGCCTGCAAGACGCGGGAGAGGGCCCCGTGAGAGCCGCGCCGCCGCCCTGGCCTCTGCGCCCTCCCAGGCGACCGCGCGGCCTCCCGCTCCCTCCTGCTGTCTGACCTCAGGCTCGCACCGGTGCTGTGGGCCCCAAGCCCTGGCGCGTGCCCCAGCTCAGCCTGGCCCTCGGCTGCCTGCGGGGCTCAGGGGTGCCCTCACACTCCGGGACAGGCTCCCCCCAGAGCCCGCACGCTGCCCAGCCCACCCTACCCGTGCAGCTCGGAGGAGGCGCCTGGGCGCCTGCCCGCGGGTCGGCCACAGGCTGCACAAGTGCCACCCGGGCAGCCCCACTGCTCGGAGCCGGTGCCCGCCTCGAGCACACACAAGCTGGCAGGAGGGGTCCAGAGGCAGCGGGGTGACGGGCCCGGGACGCGCGGTCTTCAGAGGGTCTCGCTCCTCCCAGGCACTTTGTATACAAAAGTCAGCAGGTACTAATGGATGCTTTTTTTCTAAGCATCTTCCAGAATTAAATTAGACCCAGCTATTAATTAGGACAATCAGACACCTAACCATCAACAGGTCACTTAAATATCAGCACTGAAACAGGAAACTAAATTTGTTTTAAAGATTTTAAGAATATTTTCATATGCCACTTGTGAGAATGTAAAATGGCACCACTGCTTTGGGAAAACTATTTGGCAACTTATTTTACGCACATTTATGATGTGACCCAGCAATTTAGGGGAACTATAGGTATTTTTACTTAAAATAAGTAAAGCACCCACAGAAATGGATATACAGTAATGTCTATAGCACCTTATTACATGTCTCAACTCTAAGACACATAAATGTTGAAAGAAAAATGTTCATTCATATAATGAAATACTAAATAAAAAGAAATGACCATCAGATAGCAGAGGAAATAAAGAACCCTAGAGCACAAGACGCTCAAGCTAAACTACGCTCGGACAACAGACCAGGACAGCACACCGAACAGACAGCAAGGGCTGCAGGCGTTCTGAGGGAGCGGGCACTGACCCCACGGCAGGCTCAGCGCACCCGGGTGGGAGGGCAGAGGGCTCCCAGGCCGCTTGGCTGCGAGCCACGGCAGTGCTGCCTATCTTCACCAGGCTGTCCGTGGCGGCGTGGGGGACCTCGGGCGTGGCCCCTGCCCTGACGCTCTGTGGAGAAAATGGCTGTGTGTGAAACAAACGACATTTATCTACCATGATTCTACTACTTCCTTTTCTTTTTCTTTTTTTTTTTGAGACAGGGTCTCGCTTTGTAGTTCAGGCTGGCCCTCAGCTCTCTATGTAGCCCAGGCCAGCCTCGAACTCAGCAATCCTCCTGTTTCTGCCTCCCAAGTGCTGGGATTACAGGCTCTACTACTTCCTTTTTTAAAAACTTTTTTTTTTCACAGTACTGGAGATCCAACTCAAGACTTTGTCAGGCAGGCATGGCACCACCAAGCTACATCCCTGGCTAAATTGTCCTTTTTTTTGGTGGTACTAGAAATCAAACTCAGGACACTAAGTTAAATCCCCAGCCCCTAAAAGACATTCTTTTTAAGTCCCCTGAATTGCAAGTGCTGTTCAGAACTCACTAGTCTCAGACACGCATGTGTACTTGTATTTCACACCACTACCTCAATCACTGGTTTTGTGCTGAAATGGTGTCAGGAAAATATTCTGCATATTGAGGTACCTTTCCTATCAGAGTCACGAAGGGTTTTTAATACCCACAACAGCTGGTTTAAATCCAGCATAATACTCACTTGTCCAGAGAGTTGGAATCTCAACGTATGTTTCAAGTGAGGCTCCTTAGAGGGGTGGCACTCAACGTCCCAAAACTGGGCATAATCCCCTTGATCCCTCGGCAGGAATGTGATGGACACCTGCGGGCACACCACACAGACCCTCGGACCAGCCCTCAGCCGACCCCCAGCGTGGACGGACCCCCAGCCCGGTTCTCGTGTGCAGACCCCAAAGGGTCACGTGCTTCCGCTCCGGCTCCCCGTCCACCGGGGAGGCTCCAGGGCGTCCTCCCAGCGGGCTCCGAGCCCAGCCGACCGAGACATACGGTGCCAGTCTGAGGCGGCTGCCGGTGGGAACGTGCAGAGCACTGGAGACAGCAGGCCAAGCTGGGCCCTGACTGCACAGCGTGGGCTCACACTCCCCACGTGTGTGCCTGGGAGCGGCTCCGTGGCAACAGCGGGGTGCCCGCCACTGTTGCCAACCTCAGCTTCACAGTCCGCTAATACTGGTCACCAGCCAATGAGTGACAGCCACGCCCCCAAGTGACAACGGGAACGTGCAAGGGACCTCGTTTCTGCCCATGCAGAACCCGAGAAGCAGTAACTAAAGCGAGCTCAAGAGCCAGGAGCACAAGGCAGGGTGTGGAACCCCACACACACCCGACCCTAAACCGCTTGAAACCAATGCATAATCTAATTTTCTACAAGCTTTATGCTTTTTTCTCTTATGTTTAGGGTCCATTTTGAGGGTTTTGTTTTTTATTTTGTTTTGGTTTGGTTTGGTTTTTTGAGACAGGGTCTCGCTTTGTAGTTGAGGCTAGCCCTGAGCTCACTATGGAGCCCAGGCAAGCCTGGAACTCAGCAATCCTCCTGCCTCTGCCTCCTGAGTGCTAGGATGTCAGGCGTGAGCCACCACGCCCAGCACTGTGGTATGTGGTATTGATTGCTGGTGGGCCTGAGTCTCCACGCCCAACATTGTATGTGGTCACCGGGGATCGAACTCAGGACCTTAGGCTTGCAAGGCAGGTGCCGGAACCACTGAGCCAAATCTCCGGCCCCTGTTTTGTTTTGTTTTTTGAGACAGGGTCTCGCTTTGCAGTTCAGGCTGCCCCTGAGCTCATGATGTAGCCCAGGCAAGCCTGGAACTCAGCCATCCTCCTGCCTCTGCCTCCAAGTGCTGGGATGAATGAGTAATTTTTCCATATGGTGCTAGCTAAGGACCTGATCTAGCTCTTCCACTCCGAATGTCCAGTTGTCCCATTTGCTGAAAACGTCTTCCTCACTGAATTACCTTAGGGCCAAGTGGTAACAGGTTTACCCTGGTCTTCTTAACCTTTTTCCAAACGTGTCTGGAACTCTGTGCATCTACCCTGTGTCAATACCACAGTGTCCGTTACGTCCCAGTATGGGGGATTGAGCTCAGGGTGCGCTGCCGCCCAGCCTTCCTCTGAGATGGGGTATTGCTAAGAAGCAGCCCAGATTAGCCTCAGACCTACAGCCTTCTGGCCTCAATGGTCACCCTGCAACGTAAGTCTTTAATTTTGTTTTTCAAGGTTGGTTTCTTTTCTTTGGGTTCCTTGCATCGTCATATGAATCATAATCAGGTTCTCAACTTCAAAAACAAAGTAAAGGGCTGGGGGGTAGCTCAGTGTTTCCGGCGCCTGGCTCACAAGTACAAGGTCCTGAGTTCGATCCCCGGTAACCACATATAATGCTGGGCATGCAGACATGCCCACCAACAATCAACACCGCATACCACAATGCTGGACGTGGTGGCTCACACCTGTCATCCCAACCCTCAGGAGGCAGAGACAGGAGGATTGCTGAGTTCGCGGCGGCTTGCCTAGGCACCGTAGTGAGCTCAGGGCCGGCCTGAACTACAAAGCGAGACCCTGTCTCAAAAAGAAAAAAAAAAAACAAAGTAAAGAAGTTTTTCTAAACAAAAAGAGCCCATCTGGGGTCTGGCTGGGATTGTGCCAAGTCTGTGACCGCTTGGGGAGCGCGGCTGCGCTCAGGACGCCCATCTCCCCGCCCTGCAACCGGCCCAGGCCGAGCTTTCCCTGAGCAGGGTGTCTGTGGCTGCTGCTATCCACGGCCCAGGGCCTCAGCGGCTCTGAGCCCTGGTGACAGCTGCAAGTTCACACTTCTCCTTAGGACTCATCACAAGCCCGAAAGTCTGTATCCCATAGGTGCGACAGCTTCTCTGGGCACCTGCAGGGACAACGGAAAGTGGACGAGTCAGTGGACGCCAGGGGCCACCAGGAGACTGAAGGCACCGTGCCAGTCCCGAAACTCTAAGACTTTGGGGATCCCGTGTGGATACGCCAGTGCCACTGCCACGGGGGCAGGTGGTCTGGGGCCCGGGCGCGTGCTGCCACGCTGCAGAAGCTGTGGGCAGCCCGGCCCTGTGGGGTGCCCCAGCAAGCTCCTCACTGCAAGAGCCCCTCCTCCTGCCACGCACGGGGACGCGCTGCTGTACGGGGGCTGCTCGTCCTCGGGGGGACCGGCCCCAGGACCAGGCCGGCATGGCGCAGGGAGGCAGGCAGGCTGGGCCCACGGAGCCCTGGCCTGGGGCACCCAGCGTCCCCAGGGTGCGGCTGACGCTCACCTTCTGAGTCCTGCGGCTTCCCAGCGTACCGGAAAGCGGAGCACACCTGAACGCCGCGTAGGTGGCTCGAAAGACATCGCCGCTTTCATCGACACCCTGCAAGGCAGTATTCACACGACGGTCGTTTCGGACAAGACTCAGGGGAAGACAATTCCTACAGCAAGCACCAGTTTTACACAAATCCTGTATCTGACTCTCGCCGTCCCTTCCCCGGCAGGGAAGGCGAGGCGAGGGCGCCCAGCACGTGGGCCTCGGCTCCCAGCCCACGAGCCCAAGGGTGGAGCGACCTCGAGGCCACACACTGACCTTGACATATGGTGGGGCAAAGGACGACACGCACCACCTCACGTCTGTGGGGCCGCAGTTCTCCAGCTCCAGGCAGCTCTCTGAAAGACCCACGCGGCACAGCTCACTGGGCACCTGGGCGACAGCCCGGAACCCCTGTGTGGGGCCCTCAGGTCTGATTCAGGGCATGGCGGGGTCGAGGGCAGATTCTCTACTTGCACTTCAAGCAAAATGAGAAGATGCTGAAGCAGGCTGGGGCTCGACACACCTGGGACACCCTCGGCAGGGCCACGCAGAGCCACAGGCTGTGAGCGCGCTTGAGTGCACAGCCTCTCAGCAAGAGGTCGAGGCTGGACGCGGGGACAGAGGGTCGGGAGGGACCTCGAAGAGCAGTAAGGTAGAGATGGGAGCGGCACGGACACAGCGAGCTGTGAGGAGGAGGAGGAGGAAGAGGAGGAGGAAGAGGCGGAGGCAGCCCTCCCCAGCAGCGTGGGGGCCAGAGGAGAAAGAGCCCTCCACGGCCCAGCAGCAGGAAGGGGCCTGGCCAGTCCTCCGCCTCTGCTGGGCAGACGCTCCGGGCCCTGAAGAGGCTCTGGCGTCTCTTCTTCCCTCGTGCAGCAGGGCAGAGAGGAAAGGCAAGCGATGGACTGAGGCGGTGTGAGGAGGCCGCGGGGGCCTGGATGGGAAAGTGCAGGAGAGAGAGGCTGGGGTGTGAGGGGCGAGGCTCAGGAGGCGTCCGCAGAGAGGGAAACTGAGGCGACGGTGGCCAGGACTGTGAGGATCACCGGCCCCGCAGAGCGGCAGCCAGAGGCCACACCGTGGAGGTCAGTGGAGCCACCCAGCCTCTGCAGGGCCTCAGTGAAGCCCCAGGCTCTCTCCTCTCTCCCTCACCTTCTGCTAAATTCTAGCCTCGGTCAGGGCTGGGGGCAGGTCTGAGCACAGTGGTTCAGTATCTAGGTTTTGAATTTTAGGATTTAGCTCCCAGGCGCCAGGGATGGTGGCGTACGCCTGTGATCCCAGCACTTGGGAGGCTGAGACAGGAGAATTGTCATGAGTTCGAGGCAAGCCTGAATTACACAGTGATTACCCTGTCTCAAAAAATGAGGGAAAAGATTAAACTCTGAAACCCAGCACTTCTCTGAGACCACTGGAATTTCTCTGAGACCACAGTGACACCCGGAATTTCTCCTGACGTGGGGACTGTCCCTCCCCGACCACAGTGGACTAGCACAGAGCATCAGGAGCTGGGCAGGGGAGGCTTCCCTAGCACAAGGGAGGACCTGGCTTCAGCCCCAGAACCCCTAAAGAAATGAGCTGAAATGAAGTGCACAGAGCCTGGACACCATGCCGGACATCTGACCCACACTGTCCTGCGGCAAATGCAATACCTGAGGTCTCCCCGGGGGCTGTTGCAGGAAAAGTAACGGTCTTGCTTCTGAGCTGTACTTGTGTGGAAGGGGGCTTTGTCACCAGTTTTGCCACTCGAAGTGCAGGAGGTTCAGATGCTGGGGCTAGAATTCCAAACGTGCCAGCAGCCAAACCAGGTAAAAGTTCTTCCTGAGTCAGATCTTCTCTAATTTGAACTTTCACAATTTTCTGAGAAAAGCCAAGTTGAAAGGATAAAACACAATTATAGAAACTATTTTAAAACAAACCAGCCCTTTGTAAACAAAAGGAAACGGCAAACAATGAAATACTGAATTTAGAAATGAGTTTGTTTAGGTCTCAAAGAAAGTCTGTTTCTTCTCCCGGCAGCTCCTGTACTTCCTTCAAGGAAAACCCACCAAGCAGCAGCGCTGCGGGCCGCTGTCCACTCCCACCCGAGGCCACGCCCCGGAGCCCAAGGCCACAGCCTGTGCTCGGCACCAACGACATCGCGGGGCAGGGGCTGCGGGAGGATGCAGACAGCAGCAGCGGTACCTTCTCCCCACGGTCACAGTGCACGTAGATCAGACCACTCCATGGGAACGTGGACGGTTTTGCACATAAGGACGGATTCGGACTCACAAGAATTTGTTGTCTGCTCCTTAGAAAAGAACAGAAACCGTCGCTGTCCTACACTTCCGAATGGACCGACAAGGAGGAGGCAAAGCACTGGCCCAGAGGCCAACGACTGCTGCAGCGGACAGGCAGCGCCCACCGCCGCGGTGCTCACCCGGTCTCTGGGTCTCTGCCCGAGTCCGCAGCCAGCACCGAGGGGAGGGAGGAACAGAGGCCACGCCCAGCTCCCCAGCACAAGCCACGCCAGAAAAGCAGCGCTGCGGGCCAGAGGGTTAGCTCAGCGGTGCCGGCGCCTGCCTCGCAAGCGCAAGGTCCGGAGTTCGATCCCGGTAACCACATACAATGCTGGGCATGGAGACTCACGCCCACCAGCCATCAATACCACAATGCCGGGCGTGGTGGCTCATGCCTGTCATCCCAACACTTGGGAGGCAGAGACAGGAGGATTGCTGAGTTCCAGGCTTGCCTGGGGTACATAGTGAGCTGAGGGCCAGCCTGAACTATAAAGCGAGACCCTGTCTCAAAAAAACAAAACAAAACAAAAAACAAAAAAAAGCAGTGCCGCAAGAGCAACCCGAAATAAAACTGCCTGGAGCTGAAGGACCTGGCTCCAAAAATCCTGAACCATTTGGTAATGAGGAATGATTCAGTCACAAGAGAAGAGAACTGGGATGGGGGCCGGTTGAAATAAAGAGAAAAACCACTTTTTCACTACCCAGTACTGATCTCAAAATGTTTTCTTCAAGATCATAGGGGCTGGGCCGGGGATTTAGCTCAGTGCTTCTGGGCGTCTGCCTATCAAGGACAAGGACTGGAGTTCAATCCCTGGTAACCACAAATCACAGTGCCAGGCATGGTGGCTCACGCCTGTCATCCCAGCACTCAGGAGGCAGAGGCAGGAGGATTGCTGAGTTCAAGGCTTGCCCGGGCTCTACAGTGAGCTCAGGGCCAGCCTGAATTACAAACTGAGACCCTGTCTCAAAACAAAACAAAAAACAAAACAGACCATAGGGACAAGGAAGAGTCTGAATGTCGCTCATGTGACCAGATTTGTGACCCTGAAGAAATCAGTCAGAGAGGGGCTGGGATCACTTCTTGCAGCTCCTGTCTAAGCAGCATGCAGGCTGCTTGGCGTTGGCAGAGACCCTGCCCTGTTGCGTCTTCCGCCCCCTGCCACGGGCACAGCTCGCCACACACAGCAGGGCCTCCCAGAGCGCCCGCCACACAGCAGCTCTTACTTACTTGAGCAGACCCAAAACACAGACGCAGAATCTTGCAAAATAAAAGCATCATGCTGCCTGGCAAAGCTGCAGGTCCTGGCGGGATGTGCTCCATGCTGAGAGTGCTCGGGCGCCGTGGCAGCCCCAGCAACAGCCAGCTGGGGACCCCAGGCAGGTGGCTGGCCCTGGGGCTGCTCGACAGAATATTCCGGGAAGAAATGACAGCCAGGGCCAGCTCAGACACAGCCCAGTCAGGAAGGGGAGGGAAGTGTCCTCCAGTGAACCAGACCCAGGAGACAGGAGGCAGAGCCACCAGGCTTCAGGTGCTCCCTGTGCCCAGCGCACCCCTCACCCCTGGCCACGGCTGCTGTGGACACCAGGCCTTGGCAGCAGATGTGCCACGCCACTCTCCCATGTCTGAGCGTCTCCGAGGACAGCGCGTGGCATGCGACCTCTGCTCCCATGGGGCCTGGAGCTCACCACTGTCACTGAACAGCCATCCATGGATCCGTCCTGCCGTGTGAGCGCCTGCCCCACCACCAAGCAGCAGCCCAGGCCCTGACAAGCTGAACTGACAGAGGTCGCCGACTCGGGAGGCTACTCACTCTGGCAGGACAAGCCCATGCTGCGGGGTGACCGTCAAGCAGTGCGCTGGCCAGTACAGCTCAAACTCCAGGGTCCGGGCGGAGCTGTTCACAATCTGGAAATGCCTGGTTTGGGCCATGACCCCTGCTGCGTCTCAGCAACAGTGAAAAAGGTAAGTATCAGTACGAAAAGCAAACTTTTAATAAGTCATCAGTACACTGGCTGATTTTGTTTTTTTTCTCAACTGCTCCATTTTAAGAATTTCAAATTCTGGGGCCCAGGAGGTAGCTCGGAGGGTCTGAGCTGCCTTAGAAGTGCAAGGTCCTGAGTTCCATCCTCAGGACCAAAGATAAAAGAGAATTTCAAATTCGTTTAGGCAAATCTTAGCACAAAGACATGCGTGCAGGTGAGAAAGCTAGGATCGGTGCCGTTGGGAGCTAACACGGGCACACGTGCATGCCTCGTCCGCTCTGCCTGGCGCCCAGCCCGAGCTGAACAGCAGGACAAGGTGCTCAGGGTGTGGGTCGGCCCCGCTGTGTGGCCAGGTACTCACAAGCCGAGGGGGCCAGCAGGATCACATGCTCGGGCCGCACGGCCCACGGCTCTGCAGACCCCAGGGCGTCCTGACACAGGCGGGTGGCTCGCGGGGCGAAGGGAGAGCCCTGCGGCCCTCGGACAGGGAGGACATCCAGAGAGACGTTGCTGCTGTGCCTTCCAGAGGGTCCCGTGTCCCTGGGAAAACAGTGATGGTTAGAGTCGTCAGAGAGAGGCTAAAACCAGTGGAAAGCTAACCGTTTCATGTATTTTGCATTAATTCTGCATAAACCTAAACACATTGAAACTAAAAGGGCATCACATGCCATGTAGTTTTTAGTGAGTCAAAATCCCTCTGTTTTACATCTTACAAGGCTGGGGTAGCTCTCACGGCACACGCAAGGCCCTGGGCTCAACCCCAGCACCTCAGAAGGAGGAAAGGTGAAGACTGTAGGCTGGCTAGCATAACCAACTTTAACTACAAAATGCAGCCATTTCTTTCTTTTCCACCTAACTTCTGCCAAAGATTTAGAATAAAATAATACAATATTAAGACAAAAAACAAAATTTGCAATGTGCCTGTCACTACACAGTCACAACTGACTGGTACAGTGCAGCTTAGTTCAGAAGGTTTTTCTTATACATTTTCTACTAAGTCATAGATTATAAAAGATTCCAATTCAAATTAATTTCAGTGCACACCTATCATCCCAGCATTCTAGGAGGTTAGGGCAAGAGGATCCCAAATCAGAACCCAGCCTGAGCGATTTAGTGACTTAATGTATGTGCCAGATTTTTTTTAAAAGGCTGCAGATATGGACCAGAGATTTAGCTCAGTGGTTCCAGAGCCTGCCTAGCAAGCGCAAGGTCCCTGGTTGGATCCCCAGTAACCACATACAACAATACCAGTCATGGTGGCTCACGCCTGTCATCCCAGCATTCGGGAGGCAGAGGCAGGAGGATTGCTGAGGTCCAGACTTGCCTGGGGTACATAGTGAGCTCAGGACCAGCCCGAACTACTTTTATTTCATTTCATTTCATTTCATTTCATTTCATTTCATTTCATTTCATTTCATTTCATATTATAAAATGTTACAATTAAAATATTATATAAATAATATAAATATAAATATAAAATATAATATAATTAAAATATAATTCGCCAGGTGTGGTGGCTCACACCTGTAATCCCAGCACTCGGGAGGCAGAGACAGGAGGATTGCTGAGTTCCAGGCTTGCATGGGCTACAGTGAGCTCAGGGCCAGCCTGAACTACAAAGCGAGACCCTGTCTCAAAACAAAACAAAAAAAATTATAATTTTATAAAATAAAAAAACATTTGAAAGGAAATAAGGTACTGGGGAGAAAAAGATCAGCTCAACTGTGAATCAAACAATCTAGAAATCTGGTGAGAGGTGTCCGCTTGCCCATGTGTCTTACCTTTTAGATTCTGAGCTAGTGCGGGAAGAAGGTGGAAGAAGTTCCCTACTAGAAATGGAATCTTGGAATTCTCCAATTACTGAAAGAAGAATTTTACGCATGTTCCCATAAAAGAGCTGAATATCATTAGGCCGTTGAGGAAGATCACAGACTGAAAAAGAAAACGATGTTGTGAGATATACAAACTCCACACAAGCAGAACTCAAAGGAACAGAGAGAGCGAGGTGTCACCAGCCACTGGGGGGCGCTATCGAGCACCGGCGTAGACACGGGGCTCTGGGCCACAAGCTGTGAACCTCCCTGAGCTTTGGTTTCCTCCAGCAGGACCTGGAACAGCCACCTCTCTCAGGGGGTGTTGTGAGCCTTAAACAAGACTGCTTCTCAAGACAAGGACGCGGCAACGCATCCGTTCGCAACACACTGTGGCCCGGAGCTGTTCCGGTCCCCCCTCGGGGTGCACCTCAAGAAGGTCTCTCCGCGGTAGGTGTTGCCCTAGCTCCTCAAAAACGAGGGGCTGAGGCACAGAGCAGTGAGGGACACGCGTGCGTGTGCGTGCATGCGTGTGTGCGTGTCTCAGGGGCTGGACAGAGGCAGCCACTCTCTGCACCCCACGCACCAGCACGGGATGAGTGTGCATGCCACCTGCCACACGTGCCCAACCTGACATGGGGAGAGAGCTGCCGGCCCGACCGGTGCCACCTGTGTGCCCCTGGGTCTGGGGCCCACCCGCAATCTGCCATGCCCGGGGCATGCTGCACTGGGCTCTGTGCGGAGAGGAGTGGTCCAAGCTCCGCCAGGACACGGTCATGTCACCCCACAGCTCCACGGAGGACCCAAAGCACGCATGACGGACGAGCTCACAGTCCAGCCACGGGGCACACGCCTTCCTGCACCGCCTCCTGTCTGTCTCACATGCAAAACAAAACCTGGGGAAGAGGCTGTCCCGAGACCTAACCGCTGAGTGCTACGCCGGTGACATTCCAACCTGCTTATGAACACATCTACTCCTTACATTATTTTTGCCAAAATGGGATCTTACTATGCAGTTTTAAAGCATTCCCCTCTCTCTTATTTTAACATTTTTATGGGAAGGTTTCTATATAGTTTCAGCTGGCCTTGAACTATTTATTTACCCTTGGCTATCCTCAAAATTGGGATGATTTCCCTGCCTCAGCCTCCCAAGTGCTAGATACATAGGTGAGTGCCACTGCATCCAGCAAAACAGACAAGTTTTTCCTAAGAAATGTTTTTATGGGCCAGAGATTTAGCTCAGTGGTTCCAGCGCCTGCCTAGCAAGCTCAAGGTCCCTGGCTCGCTCCCCGGTAACCACATACAACAATATCGGGCGTGGTGACTCTCACCCACCGGCAATCAGTGCCACATACCACAAATGCCAGGCTTGGTGGCTCAAGCCTGTCATCCCTGCGCTTGGGAGGCAGAGGCAGGAGGGTTGCTGTAAGTTCGAGGCTCGCCTGGGCTACATATTGAGCTCAGGGCCAGCCTCAACTACAAAGCAAGACCGTCTCAAGGACACCGCTCTTCTTCACAAGCTCAGAGGAGGAAGCCACACCTCCAGCATGAACTACATGTGGACGGAGTCCGGGCAGAGCTGTGGCTCAGTCGCCTGATGACCCCACACAGCCTGACGGCCGGTAGGCTGAAGACAGGCAGCGCTCACCTTCATCCACGAGCAGCTCGTCTCGAAACACCTCAACGAAGTCGACGTCTCGCAGCACGCTCTGTGCCGGAAGTACCCGCTTGACATCCCCTCTGCTCTGAGACAGGGCTCTGCCGGGAGAGACCGTCATTCACACACAGCTGACGAATACAATGACTTTAATTGTGTTTTCACTAAAGCATCTGGCAGATCCTACCCTCTGTAGATGAACATTAGTACATCATGTTTTAAATCCAAGTAAAAGTTCTTTTTAAAAGGATAAATTGTTCTGGAAGTCCCTTAAAAGTTACATATTGCAATACAATGGTCAGTTTGACATCAAAGCAACCATATACTAATGTCAGAGTAGGAAGAGGAGTAAATTTGGACTCTTCTCAAAGCTTACATTTTCATTATTTGATCATCTTCAGATAGTTATCTCAGGGGAAAAAAACAAAAACTGTAAGCCATCAGAGGGAAATATCTAAATCACCATTTTACTGTAACTATCTGCCCCATTCCTGAGAATTCTGATGTAAGAACAGAATATATATATTTCTGTAACACATAGATATTAACCAACACAGGTAGAATCTCATTCTACAAATTTATATTAAATATGCATTCTGAAATAATGCAGATTTTCATATGTGAGAGAGAAAAAAAGAAAAAAACCAAACAGGAAACCGAGCAGTCTGTCTGCTGCACACAGCAGCTTCTCTCTGTGAAACAAGCAAGGCGGAGCCAAGCGCTCAAGTGAGCTCCTCACTGGCTCTTCTGATAGCACGAACCAGGTCACCCTTAGGCCCTTCTTTCCCAACTTTCCAATGACTCTGAAGAAATTTAAAAAAACATCTCCCAAACCGGTATCAGCATAACACAGTAGAGCCCAAGGAGCTGGAGAGAGAGAGCCACGTTTGTCCACATTCAGGCTGCAGGCACTGGTTTTCTCACAGAACTCAGGAGCTTCCCTACTTTACATTCAGCTCCTGTGCTCTACGGTACTACACTTTATAATAAAAGAATCCAAAATTTACCACCCAAGAATCTTAGTTTACATTACACCTAGACCTGGGTCAGTACCCTAAGTTGGCCAGCACTTCAGCATAGAAAATTACATTGGTTATAACATTTTACAGAAGGATGTGCTTTCAGTAGCTACAAGCGCCCCACCCCGCCCCCAAATAAACTCTCAGACAAAGGACATGTCTTCAAATATGGTCAGGGAACCATCACCGTGGGTGACTACGGGGTGATTACTGAAACCGAGGGCAGCAGGCAAGTGTCCCTGTATTATGAACTACCCAATCTCTATGAAATGTGCTCGACAAGCCAAAATTCTGGGATATAGACAGCCAGGAAAACCATTTCCTGAGGTTAGCTAACTTCTTACGGAATTTCTTTTTTAAAGTGAACTTGAGAAATGAACAGCATTTCACTTTATTGTCTTGGCCACACCTGACTGGACTGAGCTGTTATTTATACATTAATGGCTACTGTTGCTGGATGTGCAGAGCAAACGTATTATACCAGCACAGCAGGGTTCAGACCAAGAATTCCCACTCTAGTAACACTGTTTGGTGGCCTAGCTTCATCTATGAATTCTTTTGAGACAGGGTCTCGCTTTGTGGTTCAGGCTGGCCCTGAGCTCACTATGGAGCCCAGGCAAGCCCCGACTCAGCAATCCTCCTGCCTCTGCCTCCCGAGTGCTGGGATGACAGGCGTGAGCCACCTCGCCCGGCACTGTGGTGTGTGGTACTGATGGCTGGTGGGCGTGAGTCACCACGCCTGGTACTGTTGTATGTGGTTACCAGGGATCGATGCAGGGACCTTGTCCTTGCTAGGCAGGCACAGGAAGCACTGAACTAAATCTCTGGCCCTATTTCTATGTTTTATAAACCAAAACAGAATTTCCAAAAACACTGAAGGAAACCAAAATAAGTATTTCTGCATTTAGAGAAAAAAAAAGTTACAAGTAAATATCTAACACAGTGATAAACATTTTAAGTAATTAAGAGCATACCCAGAAAATTGTCCAAATTAGGAGTGTTCTTAACATCTTTTCTGAAACCAACCTACTGTCACCTGACATATCCCCAAGAATACACCTGGGACACAGTTCTGTTAGGAAGCACGCTGCTCCTTCTGGGTGAGGGAACGGCATGTATGTCGAGACAAGAAGGCAGAGGCAAGAAAACATGGGCGATGTCTCATTCCTGCATCACTTTATGGCAACTGGTCAGTCTCATCAATTTCACCCCATAATTTTTTTTTCTATGAGTTCAGATAGTAAGACAAGTTCTAAAACTTTCTGGTCCAGGGCAGAGATTTAGCTCAGTGGTTCCAGCGCCTGCCTCACAAGCACAAGGTCCCAAACTCAATCCCCAGTAACCACATACAATGCCGGGCGTGGTGACTCAAGCCTGTCATCCCAGCACTCGGGAGGCAGAGACAGGAGAATTGCTGAGTTCCAGGCTTGCTTGGACTTCATAGTGAGCTCAGGGCCAGCCTGAACTACAGATGTCTCAAAAAAACAAAAAAAAAAACTTCCTGGTCCACATACGGTAGTTTGCACCTTCACTACCACCACCGAAGAGTTCCCAACATGTTCTATCCCGACATATAAAATCTACCTTCGATATTGCTGTCGGAAAATTTCATCTCCACTAAAGAAGTACACCGTTGAGAGCTGTGTGGCAGTTCTGCGGTCGCTCCCTCTGTCCGGTGGGGTGTACGTGACGGTGACGTCCTGATGCCAAGAAAGAAGTCGGGAGCGCGTGTCAGGGCTTTCCTTTCCCTCTGGACAGTCCCCGGAGCCTCCCACTCAGTGCAGAACCGGCGCGCAGGCACTGCGTTCCCGAGAAAGCTATACCTGTGTCTTTCCTCTAATTTCCCAAGAATTACTTTAGCTTTTGGCCATAAGCTACGTAATTACTAAACTAATATTTAAATTCACTTTTTTACAGGGTATACTTATATACTTACTTCTTGTGCTCTTTCCTTGAGTACAAATTTATCAGGAAAAATACTCAATACTTCAGGATCCAACAGGACTTTTTTCTGATGGTCTTTAAAGGCCACTGCTCTAACGAAAGCTGCCCGTGAGCCGGTGTTGCGGACGGTGAGAACAGCTCGGCCTCCCTCGCCGGGCGCCCTGCTGCTCACTGTCACCATGTAACCATCAGACAGCTTCTTCACACCTTCCAAAATAACATTGCTTGTTCCTCCATATCCGGACAAAGGTATCTAAAAACCCAATACATATTCAAAGTTATGTTTGTGCAAGAAATCAGAAGATTTACTTATACTTAGAAGAGAACACAGATTTAATACGAGTACAAGCTTTCACACCTGGATACGTGGCTAAGGACCTACCCATGTTGAGCCCACTCTCACACGGAGACCTGACCTTGTGGGCACACGCGGTGCACTCACTGACCTTCCGTCGGTGCCTGTCACCACCAGGCCCGGGGCGGAGGGACAGAAAACAGACCGCACTCACGTGCCTGCTCAACAACACACTCATGCTGAGACCTGGCTTTGAAACGCATGGGAAAAGAGAACTGACGGATGGTGAGACGCACGGTGAAAGAAACACGGCCCACAGGTCATGACCGCTCAGCTCGGGGTCTCCTGGCCTCACCACCTTCGAGCTGGGGTGGTGCTTTCTGTGCTCTGCAGGCTGCCTGGTAGCACCCGCCCAGCCTCCACGCACGCACAGGCTGCCAAGAGGCCCAGCCTCAGCCCCGCTGTGATCCCACAGCCACCTCTGGTTGGCAGCTGTGGCTCTAGAGCAGCACAGCACAGGGTAAGCTGTGCCAGCGTCACACAGGCTGCCTGGCAGGTGAGCACAGGCCTCTAGATAGGCGGCCTCAGCCTGCGGTTGGCTCCTGCCCTCCTGGCCGGAAGCACACATCTCCGCCTGCCACCCAGAGCAGAATGGAGTCAGCGCAGCAGCTCCAAAGGTCACTGTCCACGGAAGGTGAATCCACACAGCGACCGAGCACCGCGCCCTGCAGTCACCCTGCTGTGGAGCAAAGCTGTCCTCACTGCACGCTGCCAGCTGGCACTGTGCTCGGCAGCACCCCAGGCTCGGAACTCTGAGCAACGTGCCTGCTGTTTAGAAAGTACCAGGTCTGGCCCCTTGGCCTCTACAGACCACACTAAGACAGTTTTTTTGGTTTTGTTTTGTTTTTTTTGTTTTGTTTTGGTTTTTTTTTGCTTTTTGAGACAGGGTCTTGCTTTGTAGTTCAGGCTGGCCCTGAGCTCACTATGGTGCCCAGGCAAGCCGCCGCGAACTCAGCAATCCTCCTTCTCTGCCTCCCAAGTGCTGGGATGACAGGCGTGAGCCACCACGCCCGGCACTGTGGTATGTGGCATTGATTGCTGGTGGGCATGAGTCTCCACACCCAGCATTGTATGTGGTTTCCGGGGATTGAACTCAGGACCTTGCGCTTGCGAGGCAGACGCTGGAACCACTGAGCTAATCCTCCGGCCTAAGACAGTATTTTTGCTAAGCCGAAAAGATGTACTTAGAAATTTAGCATCTTAGGGCCGGAGGGTTAGCTCAGTGGTTCCGGCGCCTGCCTGGTAAGCGTAAGGACCTGAGTTCGATCCCC
>PVIC010027713.1:0-23673 GCA_004025085.1 Thryonomys swinderianus
TGTGAGTCTTTGGGCACAGCTGTCTGATTTCTTGTTTGTGGCTCTTCAGATGATTCTACAGGGCCAAGCCCATATATATGCAACTATATGGGCTAGGCTAGGGTGGACAACAGAGCTCCAGGATTTTAAAGTAGCTGCTTAGGGGGAAAGAAGTGCTTTGTTTTGCAAATATTCACCAGTCCCCCAAAATTAGGCAGCTTTGTTCCTGAAATCTGATCTGCTCTTCAGATCTTGGACTTAACTGGATCAGATAAACTACCTTGAACCCACGTACTGAATTTCCTTAGCTTTTAACTTTTAACTTTTAACAAATGAAAACAATCTAGTTGATTTGACTTCATTGTTTTTACTTTTGAAATTGGCTTTTAACCACAGCAAAAGCTTTGCAAAGAGTCCCTTGTATATTTTGTGATGTCGGGTTCATATTGTGATGTCAGTAAAGTAACACATGCTGGAAAACCCTAAGATAAATTCTATCCTAAGCTATACACACACACACACACACACACACACACACACACACACCTTTGGTTTCTAGCCTAATAAAAACTAGTGAGGAGCACTTGTTTTACAAGCTTTGTGAAGAACTATGGTTAGTTTATGCCCTTTTTTATTGTAGAAATAATTTTAAATAGTTAATGTAACAAATATATATTTGTATTCTGTCTTTTCATTAAATTATTGTTTTGCTTTTTCATACTAGCCTAGCCCATATAGTTAATTTAAAAAGTGATATACAGCCAAAGATTTAGCTCAGTGGTTCTGGTGCCTGGTTCTATCCCTAGAACCATATACAATAATACTGGGCACGGTGACTAACTCCCACTAGCAATCAATACCACATACCACAGTACTAGGGCATAGTGGCTCACACCTGTCATCCCAGCACTAGGGAGGCAGAGGCAGGAGGATTGCTGGGGTATACAGGGAGCTCAGGGCCAGCCTGAACTACAAAGTGAGACCTGTCTGGCCAAAAAAAAAAAAAAAGTGTCATGTACAGGTATAAATTCTCAATGTTGAATGTGATCATAATGTGTTCCTAAAATGTACCAATAAAATCAATTTTTAAAAAATGAGAAATATGTCCCCTTTAAACACTAGCATGACAGCACTCACTTGTCAAGAAGTCCATGGGAACTGAGATGACAAAAGCAAGGAGGAGGTTTATATAGTTCATCCCACTCTCATGTGGGCCAGATCATGATCCATTGGGATGGCAAGTGACCATCTAGCTATTTAGGCATTTCCCTTCCTGTGTTACCTTGACTGTGTCTAGTTGACTGCACAGGGCACTGTAGACTTTCTGCCTTTGCACCCTGTTGCTGACAGTTTGGATGTCTCACCTTGAGAAGAATAGGCTGGAAATTGTGCTGTCTCTCTTCATCTCTACTCATTTTGAAGCAGCTGTACTTTAAAATGAGATGATAAAAAGTGTACTTTTAAAAGTAAAGTAAAATATTAACTAGGTATTTACCTAGAAAAGACATTAGAGATTTTAAAAATAATATCCTAAATACCTGGTATAAGAGAATCTAAATTTCAAGTTATTTGGATAGTAATGTAGCCTAGTTACCAATGAAAAGAGTTAAAAGAAAATTGATGTAAAGATCTTAGCAGTCCACCAGCCCAAGTGTTTGTTGCTGTCTTCATGTGACAGTTCACTAAAATGTTTCCTGTAAATTCCAGTCATTCTGAGGAAAGCCTGTAACTTCAGAGCTCTGGGAAGTTAGGCAGGAGAACTACACATTTGAGCTCAGCCTGGTCAGTTTGGAGATTTAATAGGACCCTATCTCAAACTTTTCAAGAAGGCTGGGCATATAGCTCAGTGTAGAGTTTCTGCATTCAGTCTCTAGTGCAGAAAAACAAATGCTTAATAGTAACATTGGAAGAAAACTTGGATGGATTTTTAACTTTGTATGGTGAAAGCAAAGGGTCAACCATTTAAAGTTATTTAGATTTAAATTGCAGAAATGAGAAAGCTGCTGTACATCTCCAAACATGATAATCAAGTTAAAAAGGCAAAAAGAAAAGCAAGTGGAGGGTGTTCATGACTTGACATTACTATTGTTAATGTAACAAAACGTGCTATAAGAAGCTCGATGAGCATTGAAATGTTCAATTCCACAAGAAAAAATATACATCTTCCCTTCACAAACCACAAATAGGCTGTTTATTTTGTATTCTTTTTTTAAAAAATTGAATTCTTTATTGGTATGACTTATATACAGTTCACAATCACACTCAACATTGGGGAATTTGTACCAGTATATGACAGAACTTAATTTACATTTTTAAACATATTCCTACCCACCCACAACCCTCCACCCCTTATACACATGCTATTTCTTTCTCTTTCTGAATCATATTTATTCTTTTCCCTCATTATGTTCCCCCACCAAATTCCCTTTGAATATTTCCTATTTTACAAAATCTGTCATACATTCTAGAACTTATTTACATCTACAGATTCTCATGCCAAAGAAAAGATATGGTATTTACATATCTGGGATCTATTGATTTCAGTTATTAGTGTGTCCTCAAGGTGTATCCATTTGCACTAAATGAATGAAACTTGACATTCTTTATGGCAGCATAATACTCCATTTTATTTTTAAAAACCACATCTTCTTTATCCAGTCTCCAGTTGATGGGCATCTGGGTTGTTTCCAAGATTAGGCTATCACAAACTGAGCTGCTATGAACAAGAGTGTACATATGACTTTACCATAGGATTCTTTGAATTCCTTTGGGTACATTCCTAGCAGGGGAATAGCAGGGTCAAATGGGACCTCTAACCCTAGTTTTCTGAGGAATCTAGGGTTCCTTTCTCCCCATAGCCTCGCCAGCATTTATTGTTGGTTTATTTTGCAATAGCAGCCATTCTTTGTGGAGTGAGATGAAATCTCAGTGTTGTTTTCATCTGCATCTCTCAAATGACCAGTGATAGTCAACATTTCTCCATATGCTTTATAGCTGCTTTGACTTTTGCCTCTGAGAAGTGTCTGTTCATTTCAGATGCCCATTTTTGAATTGGGTCTTTAAACATGGGGGAACTGATTTGTTTAAGTTCTTTATATATTGTAGATAGTAGTCCTTTGTCCAACAAACAGCTAGTAAAGACATTTTCCCATGTTGTTGGTTGTCTTTTAGTGGTGCCAGTGGTTTCTTTTGCTGTGCAGAAAGTTTTTAGGAGGATGAGATCCCATTTGTTGATTGATCCTGCTAGTTCTCATGCTGTAGAGGTTTTGTTCATAAAGTCTCTGCTAAAGCCAATGTCTCCAAGAGTTTGACCTAAACTGTTTTCCAGCAGGTTTATTGTTTCTGTTTTAGTGTCTAAGTCTTGAATCCGTTGTAATTTTAGTTTAGCACACAGTGAAAGAAATAAGTCTAGCTTTAGTTTTTGGCATGTTAAAGCCCAGTTTTTCCAGCACCATTTGTTAAAGAGGCTGTCTTTCCTCCATTGAGAATGTTTGGCCCCTTTGTCAAAGATAAGGTGGCTTAGTGTTTCCGGAGTTGTTTCTGGATCTTCTAATCTATTCCACTGGTCCTTGGATCTGTTATTTTGCCAGTACCATGAAGTTTTTACCACAGTGGCTTTATAGTACAAAAGTTGGGGATTGTAATATCCCCTGCCATGTCCTACTTGCTTAGAATTGCTTTTGCTATTCTAGGTCTCTTGTGTTTCCAGATGAATTTTTGTATTATTTTCTCTAGCTTTGTGAAGTATGGTGATTTCAACTGGGATTGCACTGAATCTGTATAGTAGTTGTGGGAGTACATTTTGATGATGTTGGTTCTCCCTACCCAGGAACAAGGGATGTCTTTCCATTTTCTGATATCCTCTTCTATCTCCTTTTTCAGAGTCCTGTAGTTTTCAGAGTAGAGGTCCTTCACCTTCTTTGTTAGACTGATTCCTAAATATTTCATTTTTCTGGGTGCTATTGTGAAAGGGGTTGAGTCCCCAGTTTCTCTTTCAGTGAGTCTGTTGTTTGTGTAGACAAAGGCTGTTGATTTTTGAGCACTGACCTTGTATCCAGTAACACTACTAAATTTGGCAATTAAGTATAGCAGTCTTTTGGTTGAGTTTTTAGGATCCTCTATAGGGAGAATCATATGATCAGCAAATAATCACAGTTTAACTTCTTCCTTACCTATCTTTATTCCTTTTTTTTCTTTGTCTTGCCTAATTGCTGTGGCTAATGTTTCCAGCACTATATTGGATAAGAGTGATTACAGCGGACATCCTTGTCTCATTCCTGGTCTTAGTGTAAAAAGTTTCAGTTGTTGGCCATTTAGTATGATGCTGGCTGTTGGTTTCTTGTAAATAGCTTGTATTAGATTGAGATAAAGTCCATCTATTCCAATTCTCTATAGTGTTTTGATAATAAATGGGTGTTGGATTTTGTCAAATGCATTTTCTGCATCTATTTCAATGACCATATGGTTGTTGTTCTTGGGTCCATTAGTATAATGTATTGCATTTATTGATTTATGTATGTTAAGCCAGTCTTTCAACCCTGGAATAAATCCGACTTGATTTTGTATGATTTTCTTGATCACTCTCTGTATTCTGTTTGCCAATATTTTATTGAGGATTTTCACATCAATGTTCATTAGAGTGATTGGCCTGTAGTTTTCTTTTTTGATTGGGTCTTTCTCTGCCTTTGGAATCAAGGTATGGTTGCTTCAAGGAATTAATTTTGGAGTACTGCTTCCCTTTTGATTTCATTAAAGAGCTGAGAAGTAGTGGTACTAACTCTTCTTTAAAAGTTTTGTAGAATTCCACAGTGAAGCCAACAGGATCAGGGCTTTGCTTTGTTGGTAGGTTTTTTTAAATAATGTTTTCAATTTCACAGATTGATATTGGGTTGTTTAACATTTTTGTATCCTCTTCGTTCAGCTTTGGAAGTTCATATGTGTCTAGGAATCTATCCATTTCTTATAGATTTTCTATCTTTTTGGAGTATAAATGTTCAAAGTATGTGTTTATTATCCTTTGGGCTTCCACTGAATCTGTGGTGATTTCCCCATTTTCATTCCTTATAGCATGGATTTGAGCCTTTTCCTTCCTTTGTTTGATAAGGTTGGGTAAGGGTCTTTTGATTTTATTCACCCTTTCAGAGAACCAAACTCTTCAATTCATTGATTCTTTGTATTGTTCCCTTTGTCTCCATTGCATTAATTTCTGCTCTGATCCTTATAATTTCCTCCCTAGTATGAGCTTTGGGTTTGTCTTGCTCCTCTTTCTCTAGCTCCTCTTCATCATTAGATTGTTTATTTGAGTTTGCTCTCTTTCCTGGGTGTAGGCATTTACTGCTAGGAATTTCCCTCTTAGAACTGCTTTCATTGTGTCCCATAAATTCCTGTATGTTGTACTGGGGTTGTCATTTAGGTATACAAACTGTTTGATTTCTTCTTTAATTTCTTTTGTGGCCCACTGGTTGGTCAACAGAGTGTTGTTCAATTTCCATGTGTGTGAGGATCTTGCAATTTATTTTGCTATTCAGCTCCAGTATCAAGGCACTATGGTCTGATGGTACAAGGAATAACTTCAGTTCCTTTGCATTTACTTAAGCCTGTTCTATGAACTAGGATGTGATCTATTTTGGAGAATTGTCCATGAGCAGCTGAGAAGAATGTATATTCTGGCTTTGTAGGGTGAAATATTCTGTAGGCATCTATTAGGTCCTCAAAAGTTTGATTTAGCTCAAGTATTTCCTTATTGATTTTTTGTCCAGTTGATCTGTCAATTTGTGACAGTGGAGTATTAAAATCCTCTTCTACTATTGTATTAGTGGTTATCTGGTTTCTCATGTCCATTAATGTTTGTTTTATATAATTGGGTACATTAGAGTTTGGTACATAAATATTTATGACTATTATTTCTTTTTCCTGGATTGTTCCCTGTACAAGAATATAGTGATCTTCTTTGTCTCTCTTAATCAGTTTGGGTTTGAAGTCTATTTTATCTGCAAAAAAGATAACCACTCCTGCTTTTTTGCAGTTTTCTGGGGCATGGAGAATTGTTATCCATCCCTTTATTTTCAGTCTGTGAGTTTCCTTCTGAATTAGGTGTGTTTCCTGTATGCAGCAGATTGTAGGATCTTGCTTCTTGATCCAATCTGCTAGTCTGGGTCTTTTAATTGGCATGTTGAGTCCACTGACCGTAATGGTTATGACTGATATGGACAGATTTAGAGCTGCCATGTTTCCCTGTTCTTGGTTCTTTTCTTCCTTGCTTTTCCCCTTTTTCATTCAGTTTCTTGTTTGCCCCAGTGAGTTAACTCTGTTGGGTCTCATGGGTATGGAATATTCTGTTTTTCTCCAAGATGTTCTTTAGAATGTTTTGGAGTGCAGTTTTCACATTTGTGAAGTTTTTCAAGTGTTCTTTATCATGGAAGTATCATATTTCCCCATCTATTCTGAAAGATAGTTTTGCAGGGTACAACAGTCTAGGTTGGTTGTCTTCTCGCAGTGCTTGAAACACTTCCCTCCAGGCTCTCCTTGCATTGAGTGTTTGTGTTGAAAAGTCTGCTGTTATCCTAATGGGCTTCCCTTTGTAGGTGGTTTTCTTCCTTTCTCTCATTGCTTTCAGTATTTCATTCTGTTGTTGTGTATCTGGAACCTTGGTAATTATACATCTAGGTGTAGATATTTTTATGTCATGGCGTTTTGAAGTCCAATAGGCCTCATTTATCTGTATGTCCAGTTCTTTTCCTGTGAAGTTTTCTGCCATTATCTCTGACAGCAGTTTTTTTTATGTCTTTTACACTGTCTCCTGCTTCCTCAGTGACCCCAATCAGTCTTATGTTATTTTTCTTTGAGTCATCTAGAAGCTGTTGGATTTATTTCTCATGGTCCCTTGCCCTTTTCTATAGATTATGTCTTTCCTGTTCATTGGCTGCTACACTGTCCTCTAGGTCTGAGATTCGGTTCATAGCTTCATTCTTCCTACTTTGCAAACTTTTGTTTTTCTTCTTCATCACCTGGAGCTCTGCTTGAAGCTGTTTAAAAGGTTCCATTACTTTTGCTATCTTAGATTCTATCATCTCGCTGATCTCTTCTTTAATGATGCCCTTCACTGTGGACTGCATCTCTGTTTTGATCTCAGAGATGAGTACTGATTTCCATTTTACTAGATCTGCTTTAGTTACCATCTCAAAGAGTCCTGGTGTTTGAGTTTCAGTTTCCTCTATTTGCCCTTTCTCTGAATTTCCCTGTGGTGGTGATCTTTGTGGATGGCTTTTTGAATATTTTCTCATTTTTACTCCTTTGCTGTTACTAATGTTATGTTTAATTCTTTGCCTGATGTCAGGGTAATGTTTGTTGCAAGTCTTGTTCTTTCTATTATCTGGGATGCTTTGGAAGTGGCATCTTCCTGGGGTGTCCTCCTTGAATCTGTATAGACCCTCAAGAATTCTCAGTTCTGACACATCATGGGAGGTATTTGAACAGAACAATCACATCATCTTTGTTACCATAATACATTCAGTGCCAATGTCAGTGTTAAACAGAGTAGATGAAATGAAAAGTTTTGATAATTTCTATTTTAAAGGCCTTGAACTCATGAGTTACCTCTATGTCCATATAGCAAAATTTAGAATTAATCAGCAATGTGTATACAACATGCAGGTCTTAAATGTACCCCCAGTACCCTTTGAAAATTAAAGGTTGCTGGGGAATCAGGGAGGTAGGGAGACAGAAGGAGAATGAAATAGGGTTAGCAGATTTATAAAAATCACATAGATCTCAAGAACCTCATATATACCAGCAGGTAACAGAGGCTAAAAGAACATATATAGAACAGTACCAACTATATGCTGTAAGACCGCTGGAGACTTTGCACACCTTCTTATAATACAGAAGAAGAAATAGGGCAGCCTGAGAGTCTTTCATTTCTGGGTATTGCTTCTGACAGGAAGAAAGGAGAGGGTGTGGGGACAAGAGCTGAAAAGAGGGACCTAGAAGTAGATGGCAAAACAGAAGCTAGATCCCCTTTCCTATAAAGATGTAAGCAGTAGCCGGGCGTGGTGGCTCACGCCTGTAATCCCAGCACTCAGGAGGCAGAGGCAGGAGGATTGCTGAGTTCGAGGCCTGCCTGGGCTACATAGTGAGCTCAGAGCCAGCCCAAACTAGAAAGCGAGACCCTGTCTCAAAAAAAAAAAAAAAGATGTAAGCAGTAATGAGGACAAAAACCCAGAAAGTTGGACAGATTTTATACCAGCAATGTAGGAAAATAAGAAAAAAAAATTCAAAATGAAGGAATAATAAAAAGAGTAACAACATCAACATCAGCAATGACAATATACCTAGCTCAATGCATTAGTCAAAAGGAGATATCTCTAAATCTTTATTTTGCCTGGTCTGTCTCAGCGCAGTGTTGGGAACATGTTTTTAGAGAAATAACTGGAAGGTCAAAATTGATCAGGGCTTCCTGGTGCTGATGGACTCTGGACTCAACTTGCCTTCACCTTTGCTAACAACAGAGTCTGGTCGTCCCACATGCTGTGATGCTTCAAGGTTGAACTACTCCATTGCCAGTGTCTGCCCTGCCCAGGGGCATCTTCATCTGCATAATGTCTCTAGGACTATTGGAGGTGTTTGCCCTGCCCACAGGGCTGTTACATTCTGTTACTCAAGAGGTGCTGAATAAAAGGTGTGGTGAGCTGGGGCCTGGGGTCTTTTGTAGCATAGATCAGTTCCAAACTTAGCCTCTGTGAACCTTGTTTCTGCCTACTTATTAATTATTATTTCACCGTGTGCCACCAATTCACAGGAGACTAGAACCTAATGAAAGACTAGAACCTAATGAAAGGTTCTAGTTACATTCCCTTCCCCTTGTTCCCATAGCGCAGCTCTGGTGTGGAAGGGCACAGGAAATGGCGTGGGCCTCTTCCACCATTTACATTCTTCATGAGATGGCTAGTCACCGTGCAAGAGAGAGAGAGCCTGTGGATAAACCCGTGTTACCTCAGAATGAGTATGCCAACATTTACATTCCTGAAGAGATGGCTAGTCACCGTGCAGGAGAGAGAGAGAGAGCCTGTGCATAAACGTGTGACACCTCAGAGTGAGCATGTTCCCATTTACATCCTGATGAAATGTTTAGTGACGGGACCAGTGAAAGTTCTGAACCTTGGAGCTCACAGGAGGAGCAGGGGAGGCACAAGAAATGTGAGTGGTGACATAGCCCTGGGGCTGAAGCACCAGGTGTCCTAGGGCCCAAGTTCTGCTGGGCCTTGGGAGGACTACTTCATACAGGTAGATTTTCCTTACTTTGCAGTGCTTTTGGATCTGAACTCAGAACTTTATAGGTATTTCCTTGTTGTTGTGTAAAGTGAGTAGTTCTCTCATCTGCCTCCTTTCCCTTCTTGAGAAGGAAAGTGTGGAGTCGAAGGAAAACTACTTCAATTATAGCAATGCTGCTAAACCTGAGATTGTCACACTAACTGGGTGATAATACCTCTCACAGACTTGTGAAGATCGTGTGACAAATGCGTGTGAGATTTGGGACATACTAAGGTAAGAACTTACCTTATATTAACTACCATAAACATGTAAATTTCTTCTCACTTTCCCTGTGTATATTTGGGAAGTGTAAAACTGGCCCATTGCTTTTGTTTTTCATTACTTAATGGTTATTTTGAAGTGTTTTAGTACCTGGGAAGACTCTCCCCATCATTTCTCTTGTTGGTTGCATGAACTACTATAGAAACATTCCTAGTTCTTACATGGTTTTCATTCCTAACTTTAATTACACTGCTGGATGATTGGAGATTTAGCTCAAGTGGTATGGCACCAACCTTGGATGCACAAGGACCCAAGTTCAATCGCCGGTACCACCAAAAACAAAACAAAACAGAAAAGGAAATACAAAAAGAAAGCTGTTGGCATCTTAAAGTTGCCCATGGATTGCCAACCATGCTATCTTCAAGAGTTGTGTTTTGCTACTTCTCACTGGTCATAATGACAGAGTCTTGCTGCCCTTCCCTTTCTCAGTGCTGCTACTACCCTCCATGGTTACCAATAAGTGCAAAATACCTCCTCACTCAGGACTCGTTTTATGTCATCTCCTAAAACATACCTTTGTTTAAAAATTGAAATCATGACAATGTGTGATGGAAGATATAAGATTATTATGCTATTGTTATTTATAACATGAACACCAAAGGAAATATAATACCTTAAGCACATCAACTGAAAGAGAAAACATAGAAGTGCAAAAAAAAAAAAAAATGAGAAGCCAGAGAAACGGAAATGAGGACAAATCCTTCAGCAAGTATCATGAACACATGCAGATGTACAGATTGTTAAATTTCATGTTTTTCTTTTTAGAATACTACTTGGCAATTGATGTGCAGAGTTTTTTGTTTTGCTTTGTTTTATTTTGGAACTAATACAACTGAGCTACTTAAAGTAAAAATTTAACTTGATTGCATGAGGAATATCATGTTATAAGTTCCTAAAAATCTGAGGTATATTGGATGCTAAGAGTGCACCCTTCTCTTATGAATACAGGTTATAGTTTAAGGAATATTAGGAAAACAGTGGCATTGCAACCTTTACTACTAACTTCTAAGCTTTGACTTATTGTCCCACGATGTCTTAGCCATGTGAAGGCAAGCATTTTAAGGAGAAAAAAGTTACCTTTCATTGCTATAATACTATTATGTGTTTGTGACTGTAGTTCATGATTATATTAGCCTCATCATGAAAAGTCATCTTTCTGCTTGTTTGTAGACAAGTATAAATGAATGGAGCACCCCAGGCTTGAGAGAAAAAAAAGGAAGATGAAAAGATGAAGGTGTATCTGTTTCATGAAGTGTGTCGTGCAGTGCTCAGTCATCAAGACATTGATTGAGAAAGTTATTTAAATATAACAGCTCTGCTGAAATTTCTTATCATTAACCCTCAAAGTAATAAAAGAAGCTTTACCTCTTAATGAGTTTCATTTGATTTCTTCCCAACCAAGAACACCTGCACTACATCTCTAGTACATCTCCAATATATGACATAGGTCTGAGAAACAAATACACTAAGTGGCAGAATTAAGAGAGAGAGCTGGGAGCCAGGATGACCAGTGCCAGTGCAACTGACAAAGGCCCTGTCCAATCCCAGGCATTGACTTTTACTGGCATTCCATTGGGGTAAAGGCAGGTTATGTGTGGCTTCCATGGAAATTAATGGAAACAAGTTTCATAAAGGACCAGAGAGAGCATTCTCAAATGAGGAACAAAATAGACAAAATATATGGTTGTAATTATAATGTTGTCTTTCTAGAAAGGTTTGTTGTGGTAATGGAATTTGGATGTGAGTTACTCTCCCCTTAGCAGACAGGGTTTAGCAAGATTCATTTCTCCAAACAAGCCAGTTATGGGGTGAACTCTTCACAGTCTGCTTTGGGCATAATCAATGTGCACTTTTCTTATGGGGAAGATTGTGACTTTTGTTTATCAGCTATCAGTTTTACACTTCCAAGAGTTAAAAACAAGCAAACAATTTTTAAAAATCCAAATAACACTCGTCCCTTCAGTCTTCATTAGTTGTGTAATTGTTTTAATTCACGTGTCCTTTGTAAACATTTGGGTATTTTCTTTGTGTACTTTTGAGTCTGATCTGGAAAGATATAAGTTCAATTTTTTTTGACTATTCCAGAAGAGGGGAAAAGAAAGACAAATAGTAATTAATTTCTATGTACATTTCTGTTATATTTTCTGTTTCTGTGATTGGTTCTGAAATGAATACACCCTATTCAGTTGGAAGAATGGCCTTTTAATTGTATCCCCAAGGACATTTAATGTTTTCCGGTTCTTTAAGTTGTCATACCACTTTGTGAATGAAATCTTTTTGAAGTATGTGGTAAATATTCTCCCAAAGGACCCTCTGAAGCAGCCACAACTTAGAATGATAATATCGTCACTGAAGTGGCTTATTTTATAGGAAGACCCACCCAAAATAAGTTGTGATTTTTTTATAACAAATTCTGTTAAAATTGGTCACAACTTGTAACTCCCTCCCAGTTTAGAAGACTTTTCAGTCGTAGAGTAGATGAAAATTTTATTAATATATTTTAAAATAACTTCTAAACTTTAACAGCAACACTGATTATAATTCCAATTATTTTGTAGGGAACAGACTTCCTGAACTGGAAACACTGAAGCCCAAATTGTAGTGTCAGGATTTGACCTGGACCAGAAGCCTTTATATGCTACACATAATTTGTACAAAGCTTTGCATCCACAAGTTGGGTACATAAACAGTTCTTCCCCTTCTGAGCACTGTGAGTCCATGTAACTTTTAATCCTTAAAGTGGCCTTTCCATTAATCTTTTTTCAGGGCTACTGATTTAGCTCAGTGGTACTGCACCTGCCTGACATGTGCAAGGTCCTTAGTTCAATTCCTGAAACCCAAAAAAATGTTTTACATTTAATTATTTTTCCCTTTGGATGGTACCTGTTAGATATCTTCCTCTCAAATTTCTACTTTAAACTAGTCACATATAACTAAATATATGTGACTGAGTTTGCAATATTAATATTTCAGTTTTCTGAAATGTGGCATTATGGCTTATATCTAGATGTCTCCCCCAAAGCCTCATGTGCTCATAGGTGGGGCTTGTGGGAGGTGTATTGATCAGAGGTGTTGATCATTGGATGAGTCCACTGCTTGTTTTCACATAGTTCTAATGTGGATAAGGGGAAGACCCATCTTGGATATGGGTGGCACCGGCAATTAGGCTTGTAGCTGGAGTGCAATAAAAAAGGAAAGAAAGGCTCTCTGCTGGCTGCCTCCTGCTTATCTCCTCTGCCATGCAGCCCTGCCTTAGAGCCAGCCCACCCTGTACTGAAACCTCTATAAATTATAAGCTGAAATAAATCTCTCCTCCTTTAACTTGTAGGTGTTGCCTATTTGGGCCCAGCAATGGGCAAGTAATCAAGACACTTCAGATTGCTGCTATTAATGTAGAAAAACAAAAAGAAAAACCCCAAAACATACAGTCTTATGGCAAGTTGTACACTAATTTGAATTTATTCCATGCTACTCACCAAAACTGACTTTTGTGTAATATTGGATTTTTATTATAATAGAGTTGTGACTTCATTTCAGAAAAAAATAAATTGAAATAATGTAAAAATCAAAGAGAACTTTGTGGAGGTCATTTAAAAGGGAGACTTATAGATTGTTCTATGAGTACTTTTGCTTCTAAATAGCCAATGATTTCTACATAACAGAATTTTGATTTTTTATGTTATTAAAATAGGCTATAACTTATCAAATAATGATGAGGTTACAGAGAAAAATATTAGGTCAGAACTTTAATAGGCTAAAATTTATTGCTTTTAACACCTTTTATAATACTTCTCTCCCACTGAATGTCAATGTATGAATCAGTTAACTTCTGTGGCACTTATTTCCAAATTTTAAATGTAAATTATTCTAAACAAGAATCATCTTAATTTTTTTAATTGAATTATTTATTGGTACAATTTATATATATCTCACTATCACACATAACATTGGGGAATTTGAACCAATATATGACACAAGTCAATTCGCATTTTTACCCATATCCCCACCCACCCACACACACCTCCCCACCCCCTATATACATGCTGTTTTATTTTCTTTCAGAATCCTATTTATTCCTTTCCCTCATTACATCCCCACACCAAATTTCCTATGGAAATTTCTCATTCTACAAAAACTGTCATAATTTCTAGAGCTCATTTGCATTTAGAGGTGCTCATATCAAAGAGAAGATCCGGTATTTGCCTGTGATCTATTTATTTCATTCATTAGAGTGTCCTCCAGGTGTATCCATTTGCACATAAATGAATCAATCTGGTCATTCTTTATGGCAGAATAATACTCCATTTTATTAAAAAAAAAAAACATCTTTATCCAGTCTCCAGTTGATGAGCATTTGGGTTGTTTCCAAGACTGAGCTATCACAAACTGAGCTGCTATGAACAATCAGAATCGATGGACCTTATCTCAATTTAATACAAGCTATTTATGAGAAACCAACAGCTAACATCATACTTAATGGGCAAAAACTGAAACCTTTTACACTAAGATCAGGAACAATACAAGGATGTCTGTTGTCACCACTCTTGTTCAATATAGTGCTGGAAACATTTGCCATAGCAATCAGGCAGGACAAAGAATCATCTTAAATTTAAGATTCTATAACTTTCTGATATATGAAGAATGCATAGGAATGCGGGAGACAGAACTATTACCAAATAAATACCTGTGGGGTTTTTTTGTTTTGTTTTGTTTTGTTTTTGAGACAGGGTCTCACTTTGTAGTTCAGGCTGGCCCTGAGCTCACTATGTAGCCCAGGCAAACCTCAAACTCAGCAATCCTCCTGTCTCTGCCCCCAAAATGCTAGAATTACAGGCCTGAGCCACCACACCTGGCACTGTGGTATGTGGTATTGATTGCTGGTGGGCGAGAGTCTCCACACCCAGCATTGTATGTGTTACATAGACTGGGGGATCAGTTACCGGGGATCAAACTCAGGACATTGTGCTTGCTAGGCAGGTGCTGGAACCACTGAACTAAATCTCCGATCCCCCTGTGTTGTTTTATAAATGCTTCTTGATCAGTAGGGACCACTTCACTTTTATACTCCTTGACCCTTTATTATAAAATGTGATAACACATGTTTAATAGAAATGTATTAATGAATAAAAATTCTGTATCCCATATGCATTCATCCATCAGAGAAACATGATAAAGGGAAAAGTTCAACTATTAAAATATCCTTAATTTGCAGGGTGGAGATTTAGCAAAACCAAACCTAGCTTTCACTTTCACTGTAAGTCACTCATTTGGCTTTCTTCATGGTTGTTTCAAAATAAAATGCAAGCTTTTGGGTTTTTCATTAAATGTTGATTAAAAATACTTGGCTCAAGCTGTAATTTGAAGAACATGAAAATTTTCTTAAGCTTTTAATATCTTAAATAATTAAAACTAGATTTATTTTAATCAGTCTGTACTATGTACAGTACAGGTGTAATGGCATTGGGTAATGAAATGCATTTGCTTCCCTGCAAGAGATTCCTTTTGAATGCAAACAAATATTATGATTTCTTATAAAATAAAACTAACATAGGAGTATAGGAGAGAAGGCAGAATCTGAAATGACTCCTAAGACACCCACTGTGGCACAGAGGATTTGTAGTGGGTCAGAGAAGAATTGTGCTCCGAGCATGTCTCCTGAGTACCTGGAGAAGATCATGTGGATGTTTTGGGACTGTTAAGGACCTAGATTAGAAGACAAAGCTGCTTTAAAATCTTGGCCTTAGAATAGATGCCAATCCCAGTTCCAAAGTTCTTACTCTTAGGAGGAATCATAATATTATCTAGATTTTTTTTTTTGAGACAGGGTCTTGCTTTGTAGTTCAGGCTGGCCCTGAGCTCACTATGTAGCCCAGGCAAGCCTCGAACTCAGCAATCCTCCTGTCTCTGCCTCCTGAGTGCTGGGATGACAGGCGCGAGCCACCACGCCCAGCACTATTTAGATTTTATTTTGGCAAAATATTTGAATATTTTACTTTTTGTATTATATACATAACATTTTAGAATCCATACAAAAATATTAAGTATGTAAATGTATGCAGCTATATTTAGACAGTAGGGAAATAAGCATGATAATATTTGTCTTAGTCATTTTCCTTGTCATTAAGGCAGAATACTCAACACAATTTAAAGGAGGAGAAGTTTGCACACATTATAGCTAGCTTCAGAGAAGAAATAGGATGGCAGAGGTCATGGCGGAGGGGAGGCTGCTCACCTCATGCTAGTGAGAAAGCAGAGAAGGAGGGAGGAGCCAGGGAGCCAGCACTGTCCAGTGCTCCCCAGTGATGCCCACTTCCAACCAGACCCTGCCCCCTCATAGCAAGGCAGCTATACTGCCCCATAATGCAGTCACCTTTCAAAACCCTACCTATGAGCTCAAGAGGCTTTGGGGAAGACATCTGGACATAATTTATAACAGTGCTTATTAAAAGTACTATCCTGCCCTAAAGAAGGGTAAACTTGAGGCCTTTGTAGGTAAATGGATACCTTGACTTAAGGTTAAGTGACATAAATCAGACACAGGAATTTGAATATTGCCTGCTTTCTCTTGTAGGAGAAATGTAATGTATAAAGAGCAAAATAAAAGACAATAGATTTTTTTTCAAGTGAAGGGAAACAAATTGGAGGAAGGAAGAAAAAGGAATTGAAAAGATAGAAATAGAGCTTTTGAAAATGGCAAAGGGCACTAGAGTTGGACAGAGCAAGGATAGGAAGGAAAAAGGACAAAAAAAGAATTAAGATGTTATATACATGTACAAACATGATAAACATAATCATGTACTGCCAATATGTACTAATAAGGAAAACATAAAATTACACATTATTTACCTTTGATTTTATTTATATGACAGTATATATAGGTATAACTACATTTCCTATATCAGCTTTTGATTTTGATGAAAAATTCAGCCAGGTCTTTAATTTCTAGGGATAAATGAACAAATCCAAAAATTTGAACTAATAGTGACCTCTACTGGTAAATGTGGCTTTTAAACAGTAAAAGCAAAGACTTTCTTATGATTTCTTTCTGAATACCATCTTCTAAGTCCAAACCAAGAACTTTTGCATTTACTTTTTAATCATTCCATGACAGTCTCAGCATGAAGATATTTTTATCAAAGGATAAATAGGTCAATGTCATAACCTTAAGAGAATAATGTCATATTTTTTAACTGATTTTACAATAATAAAAAATTGAGTACTAATGGCTAAGGTTACGGGAAAGAGCCTTTGGTGATGCGCTAAAAGATCTCTTGTGTAATTCAACTTTTGTTAAAAGTTAAATATTTCTACCTGGCGTGGTGGCTCATGCCTGTAATCCCAGCACTTGGGAGGCAGAGGCAGGAGGATTGCTGAGTTTGAGGTTTGCCTGGGCTCCATAGTGAGCTCAGGGCCAGCCTGAACTACAGAGTGAGACCCTGTCTCAAAAAAAAAAAAAGTTAAATATTTTTTAAAACTTTCATAAAAATTAGATATGAGCCTTAATTGTATATAAGCTACTGAAATAGTGCTAGTGACCAACATTTCAAGAAAGGGCTAAACTGATATATATATATATACTTGTTCAGTAGTCAGTTCTTTACTAATTACTGATAGACCTTAGTAGTTTCCTATGGGGAGCAGACCCTGCTAGAGAAGATTCTTCAGGCCTGGACATCTGCACTGGGTGCTGCACCAACTAGCAGTTGTAAGATCTGCACTATACCAAACAGTGCTGCCCAGCTCCCAAGATGATCTGCGACCTTTGGATCACTGTATTGGGATGCCTGATCAAAGAAGTCTTAAAGTAAAACTTCTGGCCTGGGCTGATGACCATGTTCTTTATTCATGACACATGCTGTTCTGCCCTCCTGTCACATGCTGTGACATTTTAGGTTCAGATATAAGCTTATTCTTCTGGGATTTTACTTTAAGGAAACAGTACAGGGAAGTATAGGTCACTGTTTAGGTATGAAGAAGTTATACCTTAAACTTAAAGGAGTTAACTTAAAGCAAGATAATATATGCTTATCTGTTAAAATCTTGCTTTTTGATGATAAGATGTTCTGATATGTATGCATTCTTGTGAGACATTTTGAGACTATTGATGATGTCCTTGCTGACCTCCAAATCTGTATAAGCATAGAGTTCTCAATAAATGAGGTACCTGCTCAGTATTGACTGAGAGGTCCTCCCAAGCCCATTTTTCTGTATTCTTTCCTTTTCTTAATCCATGCCCCTTGACATTGCGACCCTGCTGATTTGTCTGGCTGGTTTCAGCAGTTTCCAAACATCATTTTCCATTTTTCAAGATGAAGTGTGAGTAATGCGATGACATGTAGGTAAATCATTCATTTTCACAGAGCTATTTGTCAGTTGAAAATCATGATTCTTGGGACTTTTCCAACCTACCCACTAAGTATCTATTGTAACTTAAAATAATAAATTGACCATAGTTTTTGGAATAAGTGTAAAGCTAAAAAAAAACAGGATAAATATTGTACTTTCTTGTCAGAATCATATCCCATATTCCCAAAAATAAGACTGACCTACTTGCAAAACAAATTCTAGCCCGCTTTTAGAAGAGACTTCCCTTGGAAATGAGCCTCCTGGACGAATCAAAAGAAACATGAATATCATAGTAGAAGAAAGCACAGTAAACCCTTAGAAGTCAGGATGCCCAGCCCTTCCGGAAGGGAGGGACATTTCCAGGTGGCAGGAGGTTTGGGCTTCTGTTCTACAATTCAGAAAGCCAGGTGATTAGAAGGAAAAAATGAGTGTGATTTTTACAGTTCATGTCAGCTCATTAGTTTGAGAAAGATAGTTTAGTGCCATCATTCCATACTGGTTAACTTTATATTCTTTATGCGTACACATTTTCATCATAAAATGACAAATATGTAGCATTAATCCTGTAAGGTCACTTTCGTGAAATATACATACTAGTTACATCTTGCCATTGATTATTAGAAGACATAGTTATAGTTTATCAGTTAAAAACTATTAGTATGAAGAGGAGTCAGAGTTTCTGCCACTTTAAGATATTGGACATCAAATGGAGGAGTAGAAGGTAGAAAGGAGCTAGGTGTATGTAACTGTTAAGTACCCACACTCCATAGCTATAGGTCTTTGTATGAATGATTGCACCTCAAAGCCTCAGTTTCCTCATCTGTAATAAGGGCATTGTAGTGAGGATTAAGTGAACCACTTGCAAATATCAATGTTTCTAAAAACCTCAGCATCAGCTGTTACTTGTCTCTGACGTTTTGCAGCCTTTGCTGTGTTTTAGCCTGCAATGATTCCTGTGAGCGTCACACACTCCAGCAATACCCACTATGCAAAAGCCTTCAATGCCTGACTTAGCCCAGGTCTCCCAAGAAGTAGATGCAGAGACTGTTTTGAAGGTGCAGAAATTTAGCAGAGAAACAACCAGTGAGGGTGAGGGAGGATGATCCGGGAGAACCATCAGGCCAATGTGACACTCTGACTCAGACCAAGAGGGCCCGGGGTGAGAGGCAAGTGTGTGAAAGCTCTCAGGCACTGAGGGTTATAAGGAGTGTTTGGCAAGGCCCCATGCCAAAGTTTCTTGTCGATGGGGTTCTGGGTCTTCCAGGGACAGTGCTACCATGGTCCCCCTGCTGGGCTCAGTCTCTGGCTGGCAGCAGCCCGAAAAAGTGGTCCCAGGGCACATGTGTTGGTGAGTTTCCGAGCCCAGTGCATGGGGACCTTCAGCCAGTTAAGACACCCTGCACTGTGTGTCTTAATTGGAAAGCTAGGACCATTATCGGGGAGAGGCATTACTGTGAGTTGTTTACTAAGTCCTGTCATTGCATTATTTTTTCCAGTGCTGATACCTTTCTTCTGTATTTTCTCTTCTGTAACTACTTTCCAAGTCAGCTGTGTACTTTCCTTTGGGCTCTTTGGTGTTGATGGCCTCCTTGTCTGTTTCTGAAATTCCTTTCAACATTTTAAGCAGTGCTGGTTTTGTATTCATATACCTCTTATTGGATATCTTTGTCATGAAAAGTTTTCTATACCAATTTTGAAGGTTAATTTTGTAGCATATAAGTTTGGATTGACAATTAGTTCTTTTTTTAAAAAAATTGAATTCTTTATCGGTACATTTTATATACAGTTCACAATCACAATCAACATTGGGGAATTTGTACCAGTCTATGACAGAAGTTAATTCTCATTTTTACCCATATCCCTACCCTTCCACAACCCCTCCACCCCTTATGTACATGCTATTTCTTTTCCTTTCCAAAACATATTTATTCTTTCCCCTCATTAAAACAGGAAATATTCAAAGACAATTATTTCCTTTTAAGGCTTGAAAAATTTTGCTCCAAGCTCTCCCAGCCTTGAAGGTTTGTATTGAGAAATCTGCTATAATTTGATCATACTTTTCTAAGTAACTTGTTATTTTTCTCTGACATCTGAAGTGTTTTCTCCATTTATTGAGTTGCTGATATTTTGATAATGATGCACCGTGGAGATGTTCTTTTCTGGTCATGGTTCTTTGGGGTTCAATGTTACCTTTTATGTGAATATTGAAGTCTTTCTCTACATTTGGAAAGTTTTCTACTAAGATTTCAATGAATACATTCTTTATATCTTTGAGGGAAAGCTTCTAATTTCACCTTTATTCCTATAAGTCTGATGTTGGTGGGGTTTTTTGTTTTTTTGGTTTTTTTTTGGTTTCATTTGGTTTGGGTTTTTTGTTTGTCTGTTTGTCTGTCTGTATTTCCTTTTTTGCATTACTGGGCAGCTCTTGACTCCAGCTTGCATGCTGTCACTGTTTTTAGGGTACTGTTGTACTTACAACCCACCACAACCACCTTGTCTTCAATTTCCGACATCCTGTCTTCCTACTGGTGAAATGTGTTACCCATGCTCTCTATAAAATTTTTTCTACCTTCACATTTCCATTTGCTTTCTCTTTATAATTTCTAATTCTTTATCAAACTGGTCATTAATATCTTTTATTATCTTGGTTAGTTTATTCCTTAAACTTGTCATTTTATTAGTAAAATCCTTTATCAGTTTAACAAAATCTTCAAGTTTGCTACACATCTTATGAATTTGTCTATATGTTTCTTCTTTGATTGTTCAAACATTTGGACTCTTTGATCTTTTAGTTCTTTGCCTATAACTTTCTCTACTTCATCATCTTGAGATAAGCTTTTGGGGAGTTAAGGTTTTTGGGAGCATCTTAATGCCTTGCTTTCTCATATTTCTATTGTAATGCTGTAAACCAGAAATTGGAATACAGTAAAAACCAATTAACAATAACCATCGCAATAGCAAACAGATGGCAACAATAATAGCCAGAGACATACCATAGGTGCCAATAAGAAAATCAACTATAACACCCTTAGGAATAGAAAAGTGATCTTCATTGATAATACAGACATAAAAAACAAACCAAATACTGAGGTAGAATAAATATCTTCTAGTTCAGCAACTAATTTTACCACTGGTATCGCTTGTCTTTAGCTATTCTCCAAAGCCTCAGGCAGTCTTAGGTGGGGCATTTTCAGAGGTGACTGAATCTAGAATGTGTGACTGATTCATGGTGCAATGCGAGCCAAAAGCACTAGGATTAAGGGTGTGAGCACTAACTGCCCTAAGTAGTCTGGATAAGATAAAATAGGCAGGAAGACGCTATTAGGTTCCCTTGTTGGCTTTGATACTTTTGATCTGCTATGAACTGTTCCCTCCACACCCCTGCTGCCATGTGCCACACTGCCTTGGATCTAGCCAATTATGGACCTAAACCTCTACAAATTGTGAGCTAAGAATGCCTTCCCCCTTTAACTTTGGGTGTTGAGTATTTTGTGTCAGCAATAAGAGAGAAATGTAGCTAACACAACCACCATTAACCACAAACAATGCAGCAACAGTAACAGTCAACTACATATCTAAAAATCAAGAAAGCTTAATAGTAATAATAATGGAGGAGATGGGGAAAGAGAAAAGTTGACAAAGTAGAATTTCAAATGGGAAAATAAGAAAATGAAATAACAAAAAATAAAAATAAATTAGGTAAAAGTTACAGAAAATAAATTAAAAATCCAAAGACTAAAAGAAAGGTAATTAATAATAATAAAAGTGAAGAAAGGATATGCAATCCCCCCAACATATCCCCCCTCCAAAAAAAAGAACAAAGAAATGAAGCCAAACAACTCCTCAATGTGTTCGGGTGAATGGTTTCTTTCCAGCGCTTACAGAGCTAGAATCTGCCAGATATGAGGAGTGACAGTGAATCACAACCAGCAAAAGTCCAGAGGATAGTAAACACCTACTTTGAGAACTTGTGCTCCAGTAAGATGGGAAACACAAAATAAATAGATACATTCCTAGACACATATGAACTTCTAAAGTTGAACAAAGAACATATAAAAATGCTAAACACCCCAATATCAAAGAAATTGAAAATGTGAGAAAAAAAAAACTACCAACAAAGAAAAGTCCTGGACCTGATGCCTTTACTGCTGAATTCTACAATACTTTTAAAGAAGAGTTAATGCCACTACTTCTCAAACTCTTTAATGAAATCAAAAGGGAAGCAAAACTCTCAAATTCATTCCTGAAAGCAACCATTGGATTGATTCCAAAAGCAAAGACTCCACCAGAAAAGAGAACTACATGTCAATCTCCCTAATGAACATTGATGCAAAAATCCTCAACAAGATACTGGCAAACAGAATACAGAGAATCATCAAGAAGACCATACACCCCAACCAAGTTGGATTCATCCCAGGGAGGCAAAGATGCTTCAACATACATAAATCAATCAATGCAATACATTATATTAATAGACTCAAGATCATTATATTAATAGACTCAAGATCATCTCAACAGATGCAGAAAAATCATTTGACAAAATCTGGCATCCATTCATGTATCAACACTTTCTGTATTCTTCCCACCCCAAACTTGTGGCAAGAAAAAAGCCTGAATCCTTCAAGATGCCACCCTACCCTGCCCACTGCAGCTGTGTCAGAGATGTAACAAAAAGCATCCCACATGTTAGCCAAGCTACATGTCCAGCACTTTATTATTTTTCTTTGAGATGGGGTGTTACTTTGGCAAGCATTTTTTACAATGGGGAAGACTGAACAGCCTCTGGAGCTAGAGAACCCCAATTCATGGAGTTAATGACAGGACTAAATAGTACCCTTGCACATTTTCTCCCACACGAAGCAATGACAGAGTTAATGACATGAACCAAAAAGATAGTTTTTGTGTAGTTCTTCAGTAGAAAACTGCTCAAGCAAGACCAGAGACAAACTCCTCCAAGACGCTGCATAGACCTAAAACAGAAGAAGTTAAAGGCTAACCTGTGTGAACAGACCTCCAGGTAGGGTCCTTCACTGCCCTCCCAAACAGCTCACACGGGATGTGTCTAAAGAAAACATGGAGAGCAGGTTAGTCACATAGGATTACAGAGAGGTAAAGAAGCTCTTGGACAGGGTATTTAGCTCACTGGTGCCGGTGCCTGCCTCATGATCAGAAGGTCCTGAATTCGATCCCCGGTACCAGAAAGGAAAAAAAAAATGAATCAAGCTCTTAGAAGTAAGCAAGAGCTTTAAGAATCTTTAAGCTCAATGCATAAAGAGGATCTTGGGGCAAAGGATCAGAGACTGGGAAAGCACCACAGAAAACAATGCTGCTGGTATTTTTCAACAGCTAGCCATTAGCACTTTGGGTGGGATTTTCTGCACGTTGTAGGATATTTACCATCCCCATTGTCCACACACCAAATGACACTGAATTCCTGTCCCTGCATCCAGTACACATATCCCGCACATCTCTAAATGGCCACTAGAGGGTAGCATCACCTGATCGCCCACTGTCGCACAGTTCCTTCTAAACACACTTCCTAATAAATGCAGTAGGATGCCATTGAGAGACCATAGTCAATATTTCTCTTTTCAGGTGTTTTGATTCCTCTCGCTTCCACTTGGTACCCACTGAACTGATAGAATTCATACATCAGGACTGAGGAGACATAGTCAAGAACAAAAACATCTGTTTCTGAAGAGAATTTTAAAACCAAAAGAGAATCTGCAGGGTTTTTGTAGTGAGAGAGAAAAAATT